>CAMOHE010049485.1:33153-89308 GCA_946598075.1 Artocarpus hirsutus
GATTATGATACAATACAAATAATTGTCTAAAGTAAATTGATTTGCTAAGATAGAATTATTAATCCAAATCAATTCACTTTATGTCCGATCTAATATATTGTCACCTATGACAACGTGCCAATGTTTCTATTCTCAGAGTCCACCTCCGATGGTCAAAATAAACCATCTCTCAATAGGGATATAGACAACATAACAATCTTTACATGAATAAAGCGCCTAACTTTATTCCCTCGATTGTGAATCTTATGATTTAGACTGTCACTTTAAGAATTATGTATTCTGCATAATCTGTCCATCATATGCCTAATTCTTAAAGGTTTAGACCGATAGTCTCAAACTGTTGTTTGCTTAATATACATTCAACAAATATGAACGTAAAGAGGACCAGATTTGATAAATATATATATATAATGAAAGAATTCTTTATTGATAAAAATGTCTCTAAAAACATATTATTTTTTACTGCTTAGGGCATACACGTCTAACAATCTCCCACTTGTACTAAGTAAGTAAATATGACAAATCCTGTATCCTCATAGCTTCCACATGCCTCTCAAAGACTCTCCCAGTAAGTGTCTTCGTGAATGGATAAGCTAAATTATCTTCTGACGTAATTTTACACACCGTGACATGTCCACCCCCAACGAAGTCCTTTATCACATGATACTTTTGATCAATATGCTTACTCTTCTTGTGAAATCTTGGTTCTTTAGCATTAGCTACTGCCGCACTGTTATCACACTACAGTGACACCACGTTATTCATACCAAATACTACTTCAAGATCCCCAAGAAACTTGCGGAGCCACACTACTTCTTTTGAAGCATCACTAGCTGCCACATACTAAACCTCCATCGTTGAATCCGAAGTGCAATCTTGTTTCACACTTCTCTAACCGATGGCACCGCCACCCAGAGTAAACACAAACCGCGAAGTCGATCTCCTAGAATCCAAACAGAATTGAAAATCCAAGTCAGTGTATCCTAAATGAGTCAAATCCTCACCTAAATACATAAGCATATACCCTTGAGTCCTTCTCAGGTACTTGAAAATATGCTTAACCGCAACCTACTAGTTTGGTCTCAGATTACCCTGAAATCGACTTACAATCCCGATCGTATAACAAATATCCGGTCGTGTGTAAAGCATGGCATGCATGAGACTACCAACTGCCAAAGCATAAGGCACCTTCTTCAAGTATTATCTTTCTTCCTCAGACTTTGGAGAGTCTTTTTTAGAAAAAGTAATTCCAGACCTAGATGGTTGCCCACCTTTCTTAGAATCCTACATTGCAAACCTCTTGAGAATTTTATCTATGTGGCCGGCTGGGATAAAGCTATCATTTTGTTCTTCCTATCCCAAAAGATCTAGATACCGAGAACAAAATTAGTCTCACCCAAGTCCTTCATATCAAACTGCATGGTCAATCATAATTTAACCGATGATAATACCCCAATGTCATTGTCAATTAGTAGAATGTCATCTACATAGAGCAGTAGAAAAACCACCTTCCCATCCTTAATATGTTTGTAAACACATGGCTCATCCACATTTTGTAAGAACCTATAAGTCTTGATCACTTGATCAAATCTTATGTTCCAAGAATGGGAAGCCTGTTTAAGTCCATAAATTGACTTTAACAACTTACATACCTTACCCTCTTGACCCTTGACCTTGAACCCATCTAGTTGTACCATATAAATGGACTTATCAAGATAGCCATTTAGAAAAGCCGTCTTGACATCTATCTGTCAAATCTCGTAGTCGAGAGCGGCAACCATGGACAAGAGAATCCGGATGGACTTAAGCATAGCCACATGCGAAAAGGTTTCATTGTAATCGATTCCTTCCTTTTGCGTGTAACCCTTAGCTACTAGTCTAGCCTTAAAGGTTTCGACCTTTCCATCCACTTCTCCTTTTCTCTTATAGATCCACTTATACCCTATGGGTTTTACCCCTTCAGGACGATCCATAAGCTCCCAGACCCGATTACTCTCTATAGACATTATTTCTGCGATCATGGCCTCTGTCTAGAGTTTTGAATCAACATTCTCCATAGCCTCTGCGTAAGTATAAGGGTCCCTATCATGTTCATCCGATCCAGCCAAGAAAACCTCCCCATTAAATATATACCTTTCAGGTTGACGCCCAATCCTCCCACTACACTGATGCCCCTTAGGTTGTTGTTCAGGTTCATTTAGCTTTTCTACACTGATCGAAACAGTTTCATTTGGAACCTCCGGAGTGATTAGATTACTCCTTAACTCCTTAAGCATCACTTTGCTTCGAGGTTTAAAGTCATCCATGTAACTCTCCTCAAGGAAGTTATATTACTTGAAACCACGACTTTATTTTCCTTTGGGTTATAGAAATACCCCCCTTTTGGATATTCTACAAAAATGTAAACTTCCAAACGTGCTTCCAACTTATTTGCATTCTTAGACAAGACATGAACCAGACATCCTCATATGCGAATATGATTTAAGGATGTCTTCTTGCCTGTCCACAACTCGTCAGGAGTTTTAGGGACCGATTTTGAAAGCACATTGTCCAAAAGATAACATACGGTTTGTAGTGCATATCTCCAAAAGGATAAAGGCAATGATGAATAACTCATCATGGACCTTTCCATGTCTAATGAAGTCCTATTCCTTCTCTCCGCTATGCCATTCTGCTGCGGAGTACCCGGCGTAGTCATATGGGATAAAATCCCATTCTTTAATAAGTGTCCCAAAAACTCACTAGAAAGGTATTCCCCACATTGATCAGATCAAAGTACCTTTATGGGTCTACCCAATTGTTTTTCTACTTCAGCCCAAAACTCCATGAACTTATCAAAAGTTTTGCTTTTGTGGTGCATCGGTACACATACCCATTCCTTGAGTAATCGTCACTAAAAGTTACGAAGTACTCATATCCTTCTCATGCCTGGATGTTCATCAGTCCGCAAACATCATTATGCACAAGTTTTAGAACCCCTTCGGCCCTATTGCCCTTAGACGCAAATAGTTTTTTGGTCATTTTACCCTCCAAACAAGATTCACATTGAGGTATAGATTTCCCTTTTAAGTGACTTAAAGATCCATCCCTTACTAATCTTTGAATCCTATTCAGATTAATATGGCCAAGGCACAAGTGCCAAAGATAAGTCTTATTAGAGTGAGAAGTTTTAAGTCTTTTAGAGTTATTATCATTCATCTCAACATTAAGCAGTAAGTCCATCTTAGGTTTGATAAAATATAGATTATTTTGCATCCATCCAGAACAGATAAAAGATTTATTTTTACGAATCACCACTTTATTATTAAAAAAAACCAAATAGGAGTCTTTAAATAAATAAGCTACATAAATTAAATTCTCTTTAAATTTAGGAACATAAAAACAATCTCGTAAAATTAAATTCCTATAATTATCAATATAAAGATGGACGTCTCCCACTGCTTCCACTAAGACCAAGGATCCATCGCCTATCCAAAGTGTGAAGTCTTCATGAAGCAGACTTCTACTTTCTTTGAACCCCTACAGAGAAACACAAACATGAGTAGTTGCATCGAACTCTATAACCCAAATGTCACTAGATTCCTCAACCAAATAAGTTTCTAAATATAGAAGATCACACCTACCTCATTTGGAAATGAAGTCCTTGCAATACTTCTTAATGTGTCCGACCTTCTAGTAGAAGAAGCACTTAAGCTTCTTTGGGTTCTTCTTCTTCTTTTTCTTGCTCTTGTTGTTAGCAAGAATTAAAAACTTTCCATTTTTGACCCGTTGCTCTTTTCCATTCCCTGAGTTGGGATTGGAACCAAAAGCAGCTACCAAGTTGGCCTTGCCACCAATAAAAGACTCCCTGATCAGCAATTCAAACTCCTGTAATAGTTTCATTAATTCTGTTAAGGTCATATCCTGTCTATTGCTCAAATTAAAAGTAGCTCTAAATGGAATAAACTCCTTAGATAGAGTCTCAAAGACCATAGTCATCTGAGTTTCAGCATCGATGTCGGCTCCATTAGTTTGAGCCTCAGCGAGGAAACCCATGACCAACATTTTGTGCTCCTTTACAGATGTCCCCAGCCTCTGCTTACAGTTTAAGAGTTTTTAAAGCGCCCCTTGCCACTTTGTTAGGGTCTGGCCTCCAACTATGTCTTCAAGATTATCCAAGATTTGCTTCACAGTCTCATAATCTTCATGTTGAGCTTGTAGCACATTATTCTTGCTAGCCATAACATAGCAGCGGACTTAATCGTTTACATCTTTTTAGCAATCGTATGCTTGAAATTACTCATTGGTGGAATCTCCCATAGGCTCAGGAGGACAAGGGGTTGTCAACACAAATTTCAGTTTCTCAAAGGAGATGACGATATCCAAGTTCTATTTCCAATTATTATAATTCTCTTCGGTTAGTTGGTTTTTGTCAAGTATCAAAGATAAAACGTTTTTAGACATTTTTAATCTACAATAAAGAATCATATACCAAACATAAGCAAACATATCATAATAATTTAGTAAGATAACAAAATCATGTAAAAACATACAAATATGTTTATGTGTCAAAACTTTGAAAATATCACAACCTTACAACGATAATTCCCAACTCATAATTTAACAAGCTCTTAGGGGAGTTATGCCAAATTTAATCAAGAACACGGATACCTCCTGATTAATATATGCCATCCAGGACCCGTATAATCCAACATATATTAATAATCGTTTCTTTGACCATTAATTCTATTAACAGAGCTCCGAGGAAAGGTTAATAATAAAATTAACATGAGCATATAACCATCGTTTCAATACTTTATCCACAATTTAAAATCACCACCTAGGGGTGTGCAACCATAAATCATGCTAAAATACCTTATCCTTTCTAAGATCCAATCTAGTACATGATAGAAATCCCTCCCTAGGGGTCGAGACCACAATATTCTTCCTATGGACTAACGATAGAGGCCTTAGGTCCTCTCTTTGAAAACCTTCTCCCACTCAATCTTTTGAAATCAAGGTTTTATTTTAAAAACCATGCATGAACAATTTTAAATGCACACACTCCTTATTCTATATAACATGTTATCAATATACATGGCAAATCATATCACAATGTAGACAAGCAAAGCAATCAAGTAAAGCTACTAGCAAAAGAATAATAAATAACTGTAATATTATGATTTCATCCTAAAGAATATAAAATAAAGATTGCAAGAGAGTAATTGAAACATATTATCGATTCTTCATCCTTGAATCCTCAAGCTGTATCCTTCTTCATATAAATCCTATGTTTAAGTCTTCAATCTCATATGAATCAAATACTCTATATTTCCGGTCATATCCAAATTTAGTGTTTCTTAGAATTGTCCCAAAAATAAAATTAAAACTGTACTAAAAACTACACATTTTCTAAAAAATTTTCAGCTCTCTGCCAGCAAGCCAATCTAGGTGATTGGTCTGCGGGTCATGACCCACCGGCCTGCTGATCATCACAAATCGGCCTGCCGATTCATGACTAATCGGCTTGCCAAATAAAAAGTTTGGCCTGCTGCCAGAGCCACTTGATTTCTAACCCGCTGACGGCCTGTCAAACCTCACGTCTAGCCTACCGAACTAGTGGTTTGGCATGCCGATCGAACATAAATTACTCTTTCTAGAAAATATAATTTTTTAATGCAATTCATCAATTTTATTTTCAGCAATTCAAAAACATAAAATTAGAGACTCAAGAAATACTTGGGAACGCCATCATCTATCTTTTAGGTCAGTCTTCTCTGAATGATTATTTATTACAAAATTCTTATAAATTTAAAATTAAATAATAATTCCTAGACGAAGATGATAGTCTATCATTTAATTACATGAAAAACCTAGACACACATTCTAACCTCTAAGGAACCATAACAGGTGTAAATTAATTAATTAATTAATAATTAAATAGTAATTTAATCAACCATAATTAATTAATTAACATTCACCATATAATCCATGACAACATACAATATTATATAGAAACCTAAAGTGCCAACTCTCTATAAACTTAAATTCAAACATAGGAGATATCAAAATCATATAATTTACATATATAGCATGGTCATAAACTTGTAAATTTATGTAAAAACTATGGCTCTAACACTAATTGTTAAAAAATTAGTATGCAGCGAAATTTTAAAAAAATTTATATTAGAGTATTTTCTAAAACACAAGTTTGACATGCTATATGCATAAATTAACTAGATCTTACTGACCTCTATGTGTCAAAAAGCTCCTACAATCAGTGAAGAGAAGTAATGTTTCAGAAGGAGCTCAACCAACTGGCCTTCTTTGCTATTCTTTATCCATGATCGAAGTGAGTGTGGGCTCATATGTACAACTCTTCCACCAGGTGACTCTCCTTCCAACCAATTGAGAGAACCAAAGCTAGTGTTTGTAATTTGTGAACAAGAGCTCTTACGGAGTTTCAAAATCTCACTTATAGAGTATCACTCTTAATCTCTCAATTGATCTAAATAATAATGAGACTCACTCTTTTTTTTATAGAGATTGGGTCTAAGAGTCAATCCTTATTAGATAATGCCTTAAAATTCAAATCAGAATCAAATTCGGATCAATATCTTATGAAATCTGTGTGAAAATACGTGATCTTTTTATCGCACGATCGGCATGCCGATCTGTCTAATAGGCATGCCAAACTTGCCCCATCGACAGGCCAAACTTGAGGATCAGTATGCCAAACTACCAATAAAAATCTCAACAAATCTTTTATTTTCCACCCAAGATTCTGTAGGATAAAGTCTTGGTTTTAATTCAAATAACCTAATAAAGAAGTTATCTAATTAAAACAACTTTATGTAGATAATCTCTAGGAAAATAAATGAATTCTTAATAATTCTACAAGTTTATCGCGATTTAATTTATTCAAAATTAAATCAACTGATAAACAGATAAGAATTATCCGATCCCAATGATTCAACAAGTTTATTTTGAATTAATTTTGTCACAAAATTAATTCAACAGATAAACAGACATGAATTATTTGATTCTTATGAATTTCAACCAATCTCATAACTCTGACATAAGTCACTAATTATTAGAAAAGTACATTGTATCGTTACAGAATTTTGTGAGCTAGCAAATGGATCAAATGGACCTATATAGTTCAAGCTTCTGATAATTATGAAACCCAATATCCCAGATATATATTTTATAATTATCAACTCCAACGCTACTCCACTAAAAGCTTGGAGTTACACTCTCGAACTATATAGAATTACGAAGCCCGTGTAGTTAAGTCTCTATAACATATCATAGTGTATCATATACCTCTAGGATTATCCATAATCAGCTTAAGGACAAGTTCTATTTTACCTTTTCGATTATTTTTATCTTATGTTCCATTATCTCACTATCGAAAAACTTCTTATCCAAAGACAGTATACCATTCGGTTACACCTATGTATCCAAATGGTTGAACGCTTCAATTTTCTAATTACAGGATAACGCATATAAGAGGATATCACTACTCTTAAAGAGCAGCTATGGATTCCATATCTATGAATAACAGGTCTATACTATCAAGAGTCATGCCTTCAACGTACCGGCATGCATAACACTATTAAAATATGGGTGTCACCCTTTGGTACATTAAAAGATACAAGTCAAGACAACGGACCCACTATTCATCTTAAGATTACGATACAATACAAATGATTGTCTAAAGTGAATTGATTTGCTGAGACAGAATTATTAATCCAAATCAATTCACTTTATGTCCCGATCTAACACATCGTCACCTATGACAACGTGTTAATGTTTCTATTCACGGAGTCCACTACCGATGGTCAAGACAAACCATCTTCCAATAGAGATATAGACAACATAATAATCTTTACATGAATAAAGCGCCCAACTTTATTCCCTCGATTATAGATCTTATGGTTTAGACTGTCGCCTTAAGAATCGTGTCTTCCGCATAATCTGTTTATCATATGCCCTCTGTCCATCATACGCCCAATTATTAAAGGTTTAAATCGATAGTCTCAAACTATTATTTGCTTAACATACATTCAACAAATATGAATGTAAAGTGGACAATGATATATATATATATATATATATATATAACAAATGAATTCTTTATTGATAAAAATGTCTTCAAAAATATATTATATTTTTACTTCTTAAGGCATACATGTCTAACAATTAAAAAGGTAGCCACTGTCTATATATATATATATATGGTCCAAGGGTTATTAAGAGGCAAGGAGAGTCAAACTTGGGGAATGGGCTATATGTTATAAACATATATAAAGCAGTAGTAAGCACAATATTACATGTAGATGGGAAAATTCCAGTGAGGAACTGGTTATACATGATCTTTTAAATTGAGAGGAGAATCTAATACCTTTATTACAATTCTTGTTTGGAAGTGGTGGACTGTAGCTTATGGAAGTTTCAAGTGCCGCCGGTCCTGTGGGGCCTTGAGAATGTTGGCCAAGGACAATTGCTCTGTATTTTAATCTAATGCATGTGCTTTTGAAAACACATCATTTGTTTATTTTGTTTTTAAATTATATCCGTATTAATTAACTAATAAAGAGAAATGATCTAGAGAGAGAGAGAGAGAGAGGTCAGTACACATGTAGGAACAGGTTGGTAGGGCTCTATGTAATTATGTATTGGATATCGATTTTGGGAGTGATATTTTAGGATCTTCCACTTTGAGAAAATAATAGTATGTTGAATAATGTTGAATATTATTTTTCTACTTTTCTGAGAAGGACGTATCAATATATACAAATAAAATAATGTAGATGTTCGTTAACCGAGATAGAAGACTCTTTTTATCCCAAGCTGTCAATAGGTCATTTTTTTTTTAATATTTATCTTTTTGTACAAGCATATGAATTATCAAGGGGATTTGAAAAGTTTTAATGATCAAGCTTCCATAATTTGGTGATCTATGTGTCGATATGCATACCCTGTTGAAAATTCTCTTTCTCTCTCCTCTCTCTCTCTCTTTTTTTTTTTTTTTTTGATAAATCAGCAACAACCTTGTTGCTGTCTATTATTTAGCTTTATAGACTGTTCGAGAGAGCAATTAAAACTGAAATATTGGTTTAACAATTGTAAAACATGAAAGCTTTATACTGTAGCAAGTTTTTGCTTTTTATTATAGTTATTGATAGTTTTATATTGTTTATTGTTTGAAACCAACTTTTATCCGATATGTCAAATAGAGACTTATTCATTTGAAATATTGTTAACAAACATAAATGTCATTTCAATAATTAAACACTCATATCTATAATTTACATTTCAACTACTATGGCGCTGGTTTAGGATTTTATAAGGGAAGCCAATAGGCAGGTAGGGAAGGGTCAACACCAATTCGGACAAAAGAAATAATTTCCTAGCTAATCTATAACGTTGCTCTTATTTAATTAATTTGTTGAATATTGAGAAAACATTAGAGCGGCTTAAATTGATTATCATCATGGAATATGGAGCGGAATTTAATCAGAAAGACCAATATGTCAAAATCAATATGCGCATTCCAATATTGAATTCATAGCCATGTTTTTAGATGTATTGAGTCGAAAAATTCTAACAAGCAATAATACTAGATTAGTTAATATGTAGCAAATAATTATAGGTGTTACGTTGTTGAAATAAGTTATGGACCCTACCTGCAATAGTATTTTGTGTTTTTGCTTACAAATTGATCGTATATACATGATACATGTATAAAAGCGGTTCTAAGAACCAGCGTTTAGAAGCTCTTTGTTTATCAAATCTCTATTCATTACAAGTAATAAACATACGCTAATTAAGTTTTTAGAAAGGTTGGCAGCATCAAAAGCTCGCAGGCGTTTACAAAGCCGTTCATTGAATAGATTATATATTTTATATATATATATCTATATATATATATATAATATATATATATATATTTTTTACAGTGGTTCTACAAAGACCATTCCTTGAACGCGACATCTAGAAGTTAAAACTGAAATGCAACAATCATTAAACATAACAATGATGTTAGAGAAGCATAATATGACTATCATTTATAACTGTACACACATATAAATATATACACTTAAAGGCCAGAAACATTATATGACTGTTTTAGAACCAAAAAAATATAATCATCATCAGTTATGCCACAATCTATATACATCCTTTTTTTTTGCCAATCAAAAGAAGATTTATAGTTTCTTTATGCCTTAAAAAGAATATACCAAAACCACATGAGGTGGAACAACAAAGGAACCGGGCCTATGCTTTTGTCTACTAGCATCAAGAGAACGCAAGTCATAGCATCCTAAACCATATTCAACAGGCCTATTGAGAGGTATAATTGCAGCTTAGCTACAAACAAGGGGAATCAATTCCTAAATGATAGGAAAGAGAGTGTTAATATATATCCTCTTGCCGTCATGAAAATAGCTTATGGTTCATTTAGTGTGTAGGTTCAGAATGATACGGTTTAGAACTTTATGATTTAAATTATTGGTTTTAACTGTATGATTTAAGCGGTGGTTTTGAACTAGCATTTAGAATATAAAGGTTTAAAACTAGAATAAAACATCATATTAATTTGAAAACGAGAACTAGTGTTTAGAAAACTATAGTTTATAAAAGAAAAATGAGAATGAGAATAGTTATTACTGTAGAAAATGGTTCAAACTTATGAACTTGAGGAAAGAGTAAAGTTTGAATTTTGAGGGTTTTGGTTGATTTTAAAACCGCCTCTATTATTTAAACCGGTCTTAGTTATTACTTCACTAAACGTCGTTTGAACCGCCTTTATAGTTTGAATTGCTTTAAACAGTTTTGAACCTACATACTAAACGGCCTATTAATCTATGAAACATAATGACTGTATTACCACTATAATTGTCTTAATTGACATGGATTGATGTACTATTTGTTCATTAGGTGGACGAGTAACCCAATTTCAATTATTTGGATATTAACTTGGTGAAAATGGATCAGTGTGAAACATGAGGAGTGCTATTAATCCATGACTTATCTAGTTACACGATAAAGTCAAGTAGCGTAAATTAAGCTAGAACAAAATGTTAAATTTATCCTTTGAAATTGAACTTGTTTTTAATCAACTTTTATTGTCTCCATCTCAAACGGATTAAGATCTTTTACCGACCTTTTTTTGCAATACCGTTAAGAGACCTATATAAAGCTCTCTAATGGGATTTATTCATTAAAATGAATAAATCTTCACTAAGCTAGCGCATGCCATTAAACTAGCATTCGGCCCTTTTTCCCGCCATATTCTCAACCAACTCTTAAGAACTTTGATTTTTGTGGAAAATAAAATAAATCTCTTGTGGAATAACATTTTGTTAATAGAAATGACTCGTTCAATTAAATCAAAATGAATAAAGGGAAATGGAAGGAAAATGGTGACATTCTAATTATTAAATGAGGAAGTAAAGCGCACAGAGTGCCTTAATTAGTAAGACGAGGAAGGTCAGTTTTATTATGAACACGTTACAACTTTTGATCCAAGAGAGCTAAACTTAAACTATCATGAATCAATGATTTAAATAAGAATATGACTCAGAATTTCTGCCCATTCTCAAACTTATAAATAGGGGTTGGGTACGAGGGACAAGTTACACTTTTTTTGTCTTTAAACTATCTTCTTTTTTTTTTCAAATTTAATCTCTTGTTGAATTGAGTATCAAAGAGTTCTTTTTATAAAAAATCCCCCTCCTTGGAGGTAGCTTTTGAGATTTGAAATAAAAGTCAATATGAGTGTGTTTAGTAACCTCATTTTAACTATATAATTGAAACTACTAAAGCATAAAGCTCTTACATACTACAGTATAAAGCAAAAATAAGTTTCAATCGAAAGCTCTTACATGTTAAAGAAAAATCGTTATAATTTTTAATTCTAACTGTATTGTACAAACACAATCTAGGGGAATTAAAGATCGAGTTTTCTTTGCGGTCCAAGTGTAGTTTTAGATCATTAAAAAATGTACACATCGCTTTAAACTATTGTTTTTCTTTCATAATGTATATTGCTTTATATATGTCTACATGAGATGGTACCATTTTCTTGAGTGCCTAACATGCCAAATTTATTTTGCCCTAGACTCCATTAATCATGTTGTACTATAAGCAATGATACAAATTACGACCATATGTCAAAAAAAAAAAATGTCCGCACATATATATTATTACTATTATTAGGGCTTGACTAACTTGCTCTGCTGGTCTTTCGCCTATGTACACCAACAAGCAAATCAATAACCAGATATGATTAAGACAGTGAGAAGAGGGGCTCCCTATTCCACTAAAACGACACCATTTTTTTATCTTATTTTATTTTATTTTTAACTTCCCCACCTTGATTGGCACTCTTTCCTAAATAATTGTAGTGCAACACACCAAGTGGGTATTGCACACCACCAACGGCAATTATGTTATTAGAGGGGATGCTAATTCCTAGGCATTTGGCTTTGATTCTACAACTCATTATAAGCTGATCTCTTCATACATAGCATTGCAACTGTGCAAGGTTGGACCATTTTTATTTTTTTTTCTTATTTTTTATTTTTTATATTTGATTTTTTATTGTCTTCCTTAAAATATGTTAAGGTATCAGACATAATTGATTATGGTCAACATCAAAATTTTATTTTAACTTCAATCATAATGTTGCAAAAAGCCATTAATCAAGCCGTGTGACGCTGCACATGGGGGCCACCCTGACACATTAGTCCAAAACATGGTCCCGCTTTTTAAACTGCATGCGCCAAGTTAGGTCTGTGTTTAATAAGTGATGACTTTGTTTTAAGAAATGTCTGATTTTTTTTTCCTATAGTAACAAAAATCACCTAATGAAGGAAAATAATCTTTTTACTGTGTTAATAAATTTTTAGCTAGATTAAAAACCACGAAGCTTAAGGAAATGATGGCAAGTAATAGTAAAAGGTCTGAGCAGAAAGACCGTGGCCATGATGATGGGTATGTGTTAAAAAAAAAAAAAAGCTTACTGGTACTTTTTAATGTAGATAATTTAATTATTTTATCAACTGGATTAAAAACCACAAAGCTTAACAAGTACTATTTAATGTGCCTAATTTATTTAATTTAGTAGCTAAAAAGATTTACTTCATGAACATTTATTTAAAACTTTTTAAAATCAGTTATTGATTATAATGGATAGTAAAATGTCATTGCCAACCAACTATAATTTATGTTCAACGGTTTAACATTGGATTCAGATAATGGCCCGAAAAGATCATAAGGGCTTTTCGGCCTTTAGTGCATGATATCCGGAAAACACACATTTGGGCCCATATCTTCTTGGTCGGTGAAATTTGTCCTTAATGTTGGGGCTACTTATGCAACACGTTGGATTGATTTATGCCTTATGATCCAAAACCATTGGAAAATATGCGTCAGTGGAATAACTAAAAATCAATAAGATGACCAAAATACCCTTAAAATAAACCTAAGGTTTTTTTTCTCTTAAAAATCAATAAGACGTTTTTGAAGCAGCATTGCGTACAATAATCCCTTCATCCCCTAATTCTACTAACTTATCCCCAAGAGGCCTTAAGAACACATCAATATCTTTCCCAGGAGCATTTAGACCAGGAATCAACAAGGTCAACATCTTGTATAGGTCTTTAGTGCATAGCCATCGATCACATACTGTATGAGAGAAGCAGCTAAACCCAATCAAACATTTCTTAGATCACAAGCAAAATTGGGGTATTTTATTTTAAATTCCTCCCACTCTTTACCCTCAACTGGATAACATTAAGTTTTCATTCTTCGATCACCCGCGTTAGTGCCACGTCATTTCCTTAGCAGTGTGACAAGAAGCATACAAATGCTTCAATCGATCCTTCAAAGGAAAGTAACATAGTACTTTCCATGAAACTTTCTTCCCCTTCTTACTCTTCCAATGAATTGTGTTACAAACAGGACATGCCTGTAGATCAACATTTTCCTTCCAAAACAAAGTACAATCATACTTATAGACATGAATTGTCTCGTAGCTTAGGCTTAGTTTACTCACTAACTTCTTCGACTTATAATGAGTTTCAGGTAACTTATTCCCATCAAGGAATGCATCTTTTAATAACTTTAACATAGCATCCATGCATTCATTAGGCCACTTATAGAGCACTTTTAAGTGCATCAATTTCACTAAAAAATTCAATGATGAATACTTAGTGCTATCCAGATAGCTTAAATAAGAGATCCTTGAATTCATCATCCTAAGGATGTTCAATATCTAGTTCCGTCTCACCCAACAAATCATGATCATCATTAATACTAGCAACATCTAATCAATACAAGCACCTTGTCTACCGATTCATTTACAACTGAGTCAGTACTTGAAACCTCCTCTATTTCACCATAGTAAATCCATTTTGTGTACAACGTATCAAAATCGAACCGATGTGTGTATGCTTTCACTATTACAACAGGCCGCATGTCATGATTTTTACACTTCACATAAGGACAACTGATATTTCCAAATGAATTTGCATAATTCTTCCCGACCTCAATAAAAGCAGACAACCCACCCCAATACTCATCTGATAACCGGTTCCTCAGATATATCTAACACTTATCAATCAACATTTTAACTATACACAACAATAGACACATTGAGTAATATGAACTGGTCAATGTACGTACGTATGCGTGCAATTCTACACACAGCCTTTACTACAAACCTACAAGGTAAGGCCCTGTCTTATTTAGCATTGTAATTTACGTATTGTGTCACTCATTCTACAATGCCTCTTTTTTTTAGAAATTTCAACAGTATCTCCCTTTAGTTCTCCTAAGTTTGCTATTAGGCGCACACCCGGAGAACAAAGGAAGATGTACAAAAACCTCTACCAAAGGTGCAAGTGAAATTAAATAACAAACATGTAAATTACAATACCAAACTGTCCAAACGGGACAATTCAAGTATTGATATTACTACATACCGATCCTCAAACGGGTCTAAGGTAAACTCATGCATGTATGTGTAAAATAAAAACAGAAATTTGTACTCACATACGTTGTTTTTTAGTGACTATAAAGTCGCATATAAAATTAAACCACTTCCGAAAAAAGTTACAATTTTATTAAATTTTATGCAATCTTATCAAACTTTATGATAATTTTATTGTTCTTATTGTTTTTAAAATAAAATTATAATTTTAATAAACAATAATATTACAATTATTTATCCATTTGTAATGACATATAATTTTAAATTCAATTTATTATTTCCTATCAATTAATTAAAACAATATATTAATTAATTAATCCTTAACAATAATATTATACTTATTAAACTATGATATTATTCACTAATTTATAATAACTATTTATTATATTATTTTACATTATAATTAATTAATTAATTAGTTCATTAATTGTTGATTAAGAATTTTCATTTCCTTATTTTTATTTTTAATTTGTAATAAAAAATTACAATTTTTTAAATTTTATAAATTATTATTATTAATAACTTTTACATTTATTCTTTAAATTTTTTAATTTCTGTAATACATCAAAAATCTAATTCTACAACAATCCTAAAAATCCAATTCTACAACAATCCACATTAAAACAATCCTATATCACACCATTCTTACAAAATCACGCTCACAATTCATAATTCAACAGCAATTTACAATCCAACTAACACATTCACAATTCCAAAAATTCAACTCACAACACAATTCCAAAAATATTTTAAATACTAAAAAATTAAAAACTTACATAATCTAAAAGCCACTAAGAACGGTGGTTAGAAAAGGAGGATAGCAGCGAAAACTTCAATGGTGAATGGTCAAAAAACAACCAAAGCTCCAAAACTCAACCGGCAAAAAGTTTAAGGATTTTCTAATTTTGAGAGATTTCTATGATTATTGTTTAATAATATGAGTTTCTACAATACAAAACTCATGAATCTAGAGTTTTTAGAAGTTTGAAAGAGATTTAAGGCAGAATAGGGTAGAGAAAATAAAGATAAATTGCAAAAGGAGAAGAGGGGAAAATGGAGCTCTTAGGTTCGTTTATACGCAGAGCTTTTGCAACGACATTTTGCCGTTTCATATAATTATAAAAGTCATCACAAAAGTAACAAAACAACGACGCCTCACTAAATCTAGGAAAAATGACTGACAAAGAACTTTTTTGCAATGATAGTTGAAAAATGTCGTCGTAAATAATATTCAATATAGTACCCTTTTCTCTGCCAAAATTTTGGTGAAAAATTAAATTTTTATCCTTTGTGATGACATATGTCACCACAAATAGTCCCACCACTATTGTGATTGACAGCGTGATATAGCTGTAAGCCATTAGTATTTGCAATGACATAGTTGTCACAACTAAAACCAGGTGATGTCGCAAATAATTCTACTGCCATTGTGGTTGACAGGCTATAAACCATTAGTATTTGTGACGATGGCATTGCAAATAACTATGCAATGATTGCCACATGTACAGAGTGTTTTTTTTTTTTTTTGCGATGACAATAACTACGTAAATTAGCACGAGAGCCGATATGGCATCAAAACACTTTGCAAATATGAAAAGTTATTTTCTTTCTTTTATGCGATGATATGTCAAGGCGAATAACGACACTACAATAATTGCGATGTTTTGTTTTGTAAAAGACAAAATATTTGCGATGACATATATCATCGCAAAAAATGTCGTCGTATTACCCCTATTTGTAGTAGTGAAATCCAAACTTTTTCATCTGGATTTTTGTTGTATTCTCTTGAGCTTTTGATGGATTTAATTGGGGAAGGGGGTTGCCATGAATCATGTTAAGAAGGTATGGTCAAAATTCAAGTCTTTGTGGGGGATCACAAAGCTCATAAGGTCCTTAGGTAAAACTTTCTTTACTCTAAAGTTTATGTTCTTTTCATAGGATTTTATACGTATTTGTCTAAGTGTGGACTATGACATGTCAAGTAAACTTTATGGTATGATTATGATTGAGATATATGTATGATGAAGATGGAACATATTTAGAAACAAGGGTTTTATGTGCTTAAAACCTAGTTTGGAAAACTTTGTTCTAAACCAAAGTTTGATGTTTTTACCAAAAATTGTGATCTTGTTGGATTTTGAGGCAACCTAAGTTCTAGAAAATATACCAAGACCGCCCAAAATAGCAAGGGTAATAAGTTTTATGAGCATAGTTTTATGAAATTTCAAAAGGACTAAATTGGAAAAATTATTTCAAACTCGACAAATTTAAAAATCTACCAAAAAATCCACTGTAATGTTGAAATTTAAGGAAAGTTAAATTATAAAAGTTATAGATCTCATAGAAAATATTATATATTGCAAACAACTTGTTAAAATTCCGCTCGATTGATGAGCTATGAATTTTACGAGATTTTAAGCATAAAATTTCAAAACGATTAAATGAGGAAAACATTTTGAAATTGTTTGAATTAGATCAAAGATATTTTGTAAGGCTTAATCCTTGTTAAAAAGTGAACGTTTTGGTATAAGATAGTTGTTTTTGCTCCCAGTTGCAGAAATGTCAAGATTTTGTGTTTCGTGCTAAAGTCGTAAAACCAAGAGGAATGGAAAATTTTTGCCATGTATAAGTGGCTACGTGTATATTTAAGTATTAGAAGTCCTAATCCTATATTGACTGTAAACAAAAACACACGAAGAAAAAAATAAGTAAAACGAACACAAGAAAATTTATAGTGGTTGGTTCATCTTTAATACGAGGGCTATATATTCTTTCAACTATTATAAAAAAAAAAAACTATAAAGAAGAGAAACTTACAAGAAAAAAAAATCACACACCACTCTAAACTCCCTATTTTGATCTTGATAAAATTGATAATTTGTTTGGTTGATCCCCATAATCTCTTTGCATAGAGTAATAATTTGTCAGGGCATTAAATTAAACTCCACAACTTAAAAAGTCGTGAGGTCATTGATATTGTACTATAATGCCCCTTGTCACATAGCCCATGACATTTTATTACAAACCTTTGCAATACCCACCTATCACACCATCCATTTGCAATTCAAGCCTTGTGTGAAATCCATGAAGACCCCCTTGTTGAGAGACCCAATGATCTACCATCCTTTTTTTATTGTTTTAATCATATTCGACATTGAAATACAGTGATCCTGCCTAGTAGCGCATGATCAGGGCTCATCAGTTTGGGGACGTTGCAAGGGACGGTGTAATGTGAGGGCCAAAAGGGTGCAGTCATAGGCAGGGACAGTGCCATGCGACGGTCCTCATGGACACTGATGTAGTTATTGGGCCCAAAGATTTAGGAGGGGAGGGTTCTACGTTTCCAAGATTCATAACTTGTTGGAGTAGAAAAACGAATAATTTGAGCAAATAGGTATGGAATAGAGTGACTTTTCCTTTCATTTACTAAGTTTTGAAGAGGTCATTCCATCAATTTATTAGAATTTTCATTCCTATAGAATGACCATTCTTCAGTTAAATCCACGCCAAAAATGGCATAGAAAATGGCTATTCCAAACTTATATTTTCACCCATTACCCGTGACCAACACTACCTTTAGGGCATAACCAATAAGGAGCATTACAATACTCAAAGTGGAGCCATTGTTGCTCATTAAAAATTAAAACAGAGTAGGAAATTTTGAGAAATTCTAGAAAAGGTATACAAACACCCTTGTTAAAATGTGTGACTCTATCTATTGGCTGTTTTATAATTATTGGAGTTTGTTAGTAACTAACAAGACTGCAGCTTGTTTGGTTATAACAAACTCAACCACATATTAACCTTTAGAGGTTAAAAAGCCTAACTCTGATCTTTAGTCGGTTTTATCTCTGTATTATTTTATATTACGTGTAAAATACATTGTGAGGTAAGGCACATATGTATATAAGTCTCGTGTATTGATTCTAGTGTGTATTGTATTCTCTCTTAGGTGATTGAATTCGGGTGAGAGAAAACAATGAGAGGTGAGAGTTCTGGGAAGCTTTGGGGATTCAAAAGCTTGTATACTCTATAGTTGAAAAAGAATCTGTGTGAGGCTTGAAGGTGTAATACTCATTCTTTGATAGTGGATTTGGTTAGGGGAATTTTTTTCCTTCCCTTGGATGTAGAATATCATATCTGAACCAAGTAAATAGCTGGTGTTCTTCTCCTTGTTTGTTGCATTTTTCCATTATTGTTTTTCTTGTTCTTGGTTGAAATTGATCTGCTTGATCAACATCTGGTATCAGAGCGACGAAAATCGGTGTAAATTAATCAAGAATTATTCAAGAGACCAACGGTCAAGAGTCAAATAATGGGGACAGCAAAGATCGAAATAGAAAAGTTTGATGGTAGTGGGGATTTCAACATGTGGAAGAAAAAGATGAGGGCTATAATGGTTCACCAAAAATGTATCAAAGCCCTTGATGGATTCCCTGAAAGCATGAAGAATTCTGCAAAATTAGAGGTATGTGAATTAGCGTATAGTCTCATAATTTTAAATCTCTTCGATAACATCCTCCAATAAGTAGATGAGGAAGACAGTGCCGTGAAAATTTGGGCGAAATTAGATTCCTTATATATGAAGAAAACTCTGTCAAACAAGATCTTCTTGAAAGAGCATTTGTTTGGATTTAAGATGGATTCTGGAAAATCTTTAGAAGATAATCTTGATGATTTGAAGAAAATCACAGTTGGGCTATCAAATATTGGAGAAAAGATTTACGAGGAAAATCAAGCCATAATTTTACTAAATTCGTTGCCTGATTCATATAAAGATTTCAAAACTGCCATTAAGTACAGAAGAGATTCACTCTCGTTGGAAGATGTTTTTGGTGCCCTCAAATCTAGGGATCTTGAAATAAAATCTGAAAAGAAGCCAAATTCAAATGGAGAAGATCTGCTTGTTTGTGGAAGGCTAAAAAGGAGAGAATCATCGAGAAACAGAAACAAGTCCCAATCAAAATCTAAGACAAAGTTTGTCAAAACATGTTGGCATTGCTAGAAAGAAGGGCATATTAGAAGGTTTTGTCTTTTAAGGAAGAAAACTCAAGATGGAGACCTTTAGAAGTCAGATTCTGCAAATGTGTCAGTTGGGTTTCAGATGGCAGAAGTACTAACAGTTTCCTAGTGTGATCCCACAAATTAGTGGATTCTTGATTCTGGTTGCTCTTTCCACATGACTCAAAGAAAGGATTGGTTAATTAATTTCAAAGCAATGGATGGTGGATCTGTGTTTATAGGAAATAATGATTCCTACAGAGTTGTTGGCTTTGGATATGTAATTTTCAAGATGTGGGATGGATCAATGAAAATGCTGGACAATGTTAGATACATCCCTGAACTAATGAGGAATCTGATATCACTTGGGATGATGGATCAGAATGGATATTCTTACAAAGCTAATAATAGGAGCTTAAGGGTACTAAAAGGCTTATTAGTCGTGCTCAAAGGCAAGCTGCAACATGGCCTATATGTGTTACGGGGTGAAGTAATTTCTAGAACTGCAGGAGTAGCCATCAAAGAATCAGATGACACACAAACTTGGCACAAAAGGATGGTTCACATAAGCCAAAAAGGCTTGCTAGAACTTTTAAAAAAAGGAATTCTTGATTCCAAGAAGATTCGAACTCTTGAAGTTTGTGAAGTCTGCATCTTGGGAAAATCTCACAGACTGAAGTTCACAGACTCCACATACAGAGCAAAAGAAATCCTAGAATATGTGCATTCAGATTTATAGGGATCTCACAAGGTACCTCTATCACTTTCTAACTCACAATATTTTATTTTTATCATTGATGACTATTCTAGAAAATCTTGGGTCTACTTTCTTAAAGTTAAAAATCAAGCTTTTGATAAATTTAAGAAATGGAAATTACTTGTTGAAAATCAAACTGGCAAAAGAATTAAGAAACTTAAGACTGACAAGGGCCTTGAGTTTTGTAATGATTCCTTCACTAGTTTTTGCATCCAATACGGAATAGAGAGATATAGAACATGTATCGAAACCCCTCAACAAAATGGCATTGCTGAAAGGTTAAATAGAACCTTTCTTAACAAAGTAAGATGCATGTTGATAGAGTCTGGACTTGATAAGAGGTTATGGGTTGAAGCCACATCCACTGCATGTTATATAACTAACAAAACCCCTTCATGAGCCATAGATTGTAAAACACCTGAGCAATTATAGACTGGCAGAGCACTGAAAATTTTACATTTAAAACCATTCGGTTGCATTGCTTACATGCACACAAATTAGGGTAAGTTATATCCTAGGGCCAAAAAGGCTGTTTTTATAGGATAACCTAGGGGCGTCAAAGGTTATAAGTTGTGGATCTTAGAGGACAAAAATGTGTAATCAACAAAGATGTTTTCTTTAATGAATCAGAATTTTATAAATCTAACATGTCTGAAAACCAGTTCTTTGAGAAATCAGATGAGCATACAGGTGGTTTTTTTTTTTTTTTTTTGAGTTAGGCTATGCAAGTTCTAATGTTTCTAATAATCAAGATGGAGAAGTAGATAATGATCAAGGTGGGGAAAATTCTACTGATCATAATCAAACTTCAGAATCAGCACCTTCACCACGACCTGGACAAATTCCTAATCAGACTAATGGAGAAGAAACTCAGATTGATTAGACTGATCCTAACCATGAAGAAGATCTCTCTAATTATCTGCTTTCGAGAGATAGAATTCGAAGGGAAATTAGACCTCCACCAAGGTTTGCTCAAGCAGATTTTGTTACTCATTCTTTAAACATTGCAGATACCCTAGAGCTTGAAGAACCAACTAGTTATGAAGAAGCATACAAAAGCATAGATAAAGACCATTGGCTGCAAGCAATGAAGGAAGAAATAGAGTCACTCCACAAGAACAAAACTTGGACTCTAGTTCAAAGACCATAAAACAAAAGAACAATAGGCTGTAGGTGGATTTTCAAAAGGAAGCCTGGTATTCCTAGAGTAGAACCAGCCAGATTCAAAGCAAGGGTGGTTGCAAAAAGGTATTCTCAAGTGGAAGGTATTGATTACCATGAAGTATTTTCTCTAGTTGTTAAACATACATCCATTCGACTACTACTTGCATTGGTGGCTATGGAGAATTTGGAACTTCAACAACTAAACATCAAAACAGCTTTTCTACGTGGAAATCTAGAAGAACAGATATTTATGGAACAACCTCAAGGTTTCATAAAGCTAGGTACTGAAAAATTAGTCTGCCAACTCAAAAAGTCCTTATATGGACTCAAGCAGTCTCTAAGGCAATGGTATAGAAGATTTGATACATTTATGATTCAAAATGGTTATAAACGATCTGATTATGATCACTGTGTCTACCTAAAGAAGATTCAAGATAGGGTGTTCATTTACCTCTTAATTTACGTGGATGACATGTAGATTGCCTGTAAAGACAAAAAGGAAATCAGTAATCTCAAAACCATTCTAAAAACTGAGTCTGATATGAAAGATCTTGGCAAAGCCAGAAGAATACTTAGGATGGACTTGCAAGGGAGAGATCTACTGGTTTGTTGACTATTACTTAGTCTAGATACATTATGAAGATAGTAGAATTGTTTGGTATGAAGAATGCCAAGCCAGCCTCTGTTCCTGTTCAAGGTCACATCAAATTAAGCTCAGTCAAAGGAAAGCTATCTAGTGAAGAGTCTAATTTTATGAAAAAGGTTCCATATTCGAGTGTGGTAGGGAGCATGATGTATGCTATGATAGGTACTCGACCTGACATTGCATATGGAGTTAGCTTGGTCAGCCGATTCATGAGTCATCCTTCAAGGGAACATTGGAATGCTGTAAAGGGTGTACTAAGATATCTCAGAGGTTCAGCCAATGTTGGATTGGTGTATGGTTGTAAGAAAGAAGGTGGAGCAATCATCGAAGGCTATTGTGACTCTGACTATGCATCAAATCTTGACAAAAGAAGGTCAATTTTAGGTTACATTTTTACATTGGGAGGCAATGTGGTCAGCTAGAAGTCCAATTTACAACATATTGTAGCCTTATCAACAAACAAAGTTGAGTACGTGGCACTCACCGAAGCTGTCAAAGAAGTCATCTGGTTGCAAGGTATCACTAAAGAGCTAGGAATCAAGGAACATGCAGCCATTGTGTACTGTGACTTACAAAGTGCTATTCATTTATCTCAAAATCATGTGTTTCATGAAAGAACAAAACATATAGATATTAGATTGCACCTTGTTAAAGACATTGTTACAGAAGAAAAGGTTAAAGTTGAGAAAATCTCTACTTTAGTTAATCCGGCTGACATGTTAACTAAGGCTATACAGTTAGTAAGTTTGAGCAGGCCTTAAACTTACTACACATTATGCCAACTTGATTAGCTTAGTGATTGCAGGGCCCCTAGGGCAAATCCATTATCAGATCAAAGTTAAGGTGGAGTTATGTTAAAATGTGTGACTCTATCCTATTGGCTGTTTTATAATTATTGGAGTTTGTTAGTAATTAACAAGACTGCAGCTTGTTTGGTTATAACAAACTCAACCACATATTAACCTTTAGAGGTTAAGAAGCTTAACTTTGATCTTTAGTTGGTTTTATCTCTGTATTGTTTTATATTATGTGTAAAATACATTGTGAGGTAAGGCACACATATATAAAAGTCTCATGTATTGATTCTAGTGTGTATTGTATTCTCTCTTGGGTGATTGAATTCGGGTGAGAGAAAACAATGAGAGGTAAGAGTTCTAGGAAACTTTGGGGATTCAAAAGCTTGTATGCTCTGTAGTTGAAAAAGAATCTGTGTGAGGCTTGAGGGTGTAATACTCATTCTTTGATAGTGGATTTGGCTAGGGGAATTTTTTCCCTGCCCCTGGACGTAGGATTTCATATCCGAACCAAGTAAATAGCCGGTGTTCTTCTCCTTGTTCGTTGCATTTCTCCATTATTGTTTTTCTTGTTCTTGGTTGGAATTGATCTGCTGGATCAACAACCCTAAAAGTGGGTAGAGTCTACTATCTTGAACCAACAAGCTCTGAACGGCAAAAGATATATACGGTTTCAAGTATACATTAACTTCTTTCGCGTACGTAGTACATGCGATATATATGTACATGAAACGTATATTCATAGATGAAATACGTAGATACACCGTACACGCCACAATTAGAGACTTTTCTAATGTTCAGATTAAAAAGAAAGAGAGAGAGATCTGATGTTATTAATCGCAAGAAGTACTTACGAAAAGAAACCCATGTACTAACCAGTGGGAAACCCTAGAAAATCATGTAGGCTTGGAAAAGAATTAGAAATAAATAAATAAATAAAAGAGTGAGGAAGCCATAATTGTGATGACTAGTGGGAGTCACTGATAGAGCGCCCAAGCTTGGGCCACTGATTTCCTTCAAGGCTTTGCAGAGTACGAATTCTATCTCCATAGACTTTGTAGCCGACGACCACTTCTTTTTAATATAATACTGTATATAAATAATATTCAGACTGAGTGAGTACACTATGCCCTACACAAATAGTGAGTCCAAAACCATGTCACGCTGGCGTTTGGCAGCTATAACATGCTACATTTTTACGGGATGTGGGTTTTTTTGTCTCTGGAAAAATAATATTTATCGCATTTGTACGAGATACGGGGTTTTTTATCTCCAACTGGAAACAGTGATAAGAGCAGAGAGGGAAAAAATGCGTATTATGTTGCATTTCCCACACCAACAAGGGAAGAACAACTTGGGAAAAAAATGAGAGAGAGAGAGAGAGAGAGAGAGAGAGAGAAAAGGAGGGCTTTGTACGAGATATGACTTTCTCTTTTCATTTTTAAATCATGTACTTTTTTAGGAAAAATTATACTTTTTTTTTTTTGAAAAATTATAGCTTATAATTTAGGGTATTCTTATATTAGAGAAGATAATTCTATCCTACTAATGGTGTAGCGCTTCTAGAGGTCAACTTAGGATTTTAATAGTATGATATGCTATTATTCATGTTATAATTTTGTAACGTATGATATAAAATTATTTTTAATCACATATCATATTGTTATAAAATTAATCTAATAGCTAAAATACATAGACTTTATACACTCTATTATTGGAAAAAATTACTTTCTCTATCATAAAAATTCTTTATATTTTAAACTGCTTTATTTTTTTATTTGGGCACACTGCACATTGACAAAATGATGAATTGAAGGAAATTAAACTTAAAAAAAATCAAATGAAATGCAAATGGATATTTTGCATCCTAAAAATAACATATAGTACAAGAATGATATTTTCAAAAACATTAAGGTATCTTTTTCAATATGTTGCAAATGCCCTAGCTATCAAGTTGATTTTTTCCCAAAAAAAAAATAACGTTCCAAAATGATAATAACACCTATATATATATATATATATATATATTTGTAGTATTTAGCAATATTGGTTCAAACTAATAGTTTGAACCAATAACATTGCAAAACTCTCACATGTCGATACAAAGTAAAACATGAACTATATTGTAAAGTTTTTACATGTTGTACTATTTGAACCAAAATTTTAGTTCAAACTAAAGTTTCCAAACATATTAGTTCAAATTCATGATACCTCTTTTTCTCATACAGAGGTTGATTTTAACTTTAAAAGACTTAAATATACTTCACATTTTGAGATTTTCAATTTTTTTTTCTTATTCTTTTCTGCTTTTTTTCTTTGAGGGCTTTAGATGTTTTTTGTAATCAAAATTGACCGATAATCATGAAAAGCATGAGTTGTGTAAAAATTCAAAATCAGAAGATATAAATGAAATATTGTTTAAGGTACATGGTATGATTTTTTATAATCTTGAATTTTTAGCATAAAAACAAAATATATATATATATATATATATTATTGAGAAGTTTAGAAGTTAATTAATGTCAAGGAGCTGATCCCATTCCACATCCTCCATTAATACGTACAGGTATCTAGTGGAGTGGAAATGTTGTAATATTGCTTCTGAAGGAACATTTTTGGTTGGCACTTCTCTGTGATCCTTCTTCCCATAACGAGGGCGGCTTGTCTGTACATGCTGTGTTGTTTTTGTTTTTACTTTTTTTTTTTTTTTTGTGAGTGGTATATTTATAACGTGTTTGAATTCCGTCTCAACCAAAGTTTTAAGTTGTGATAATATCCGGCGTTCACATATTACAATGTTAAAAAGAATAAATTATGATATAAAATTTTTATATATTATACTATTTTTAATCAAAAATAATTTAAACTACATTTTTTAAACAGTTTCCTTTGTATCTAGTTTCTGTTTGAGAACGGGTCTAGAACAGTTTTTGAACAGTTTTATTTTGATATAGATGGATTTGTTACTTCTATTAACCAAATATTCCCTTGGCATATATATAACAGCGATTTCTTAATTCTTTTCTCTCTCCCTTTTTTTCTTTCCCTCTCTCTCTCTCTCCCATCTCTCTCTTTCTTTTTCTCCGTCCAAATACTCTTAATATTCTCCCTCCATCAATTACATTTTCATGTCTCTAAAGTGATATGTACTGCATTCAGCTTTCTTTTTCTACCAGTTCATAATTTTTTCTCTAAGTTTCAACTGAGTTCCTTTTTTAAGAATTATGTGGTACTAAAGTCGGAAAAAATAGTGGGGTGTCTAGGAACCTTTTAAACTAAGATACTTCGAAACATTATACATATATATATATATATATATATTTATATATAATAATAGAGAGATTTATATTATATTTTATTTTTATTTTATATTATAACAATAAAAAACTTTATATTGTTTGAATTTAAATTCGTTTGAATCAATTCTTTAAACACATGGTAGCTCATTAGCGAAAAAAGTATATATGGATTAAGAAAAATATTACAATTTAATTAAACAATAAGAGTTTGATGTTTTAAAATGCACTTATTGGTAGAGTTTTTTCCCCCTTATCTTATTACTAGAGAATTGTCTTGTTTTAGTCACAACATTTATAAGCTACTTATTTATAATTTATTTATAGGCTATTTGGCAAATTTAAGGATGTTTGACAAGTTGGTTAAAACTAATTGATTTCAATTAATTGTAGTGTAAAGTTTTTAACAATTACAGTAAAAAAACAAAAATAAAAAACAAAAAATTACTACAGTATAAAATGCTCACATTTTATAATTTTTAAATCAAAATTTTCAATTCTAATAGGTTTTGCCAAATGTCCTATTAGTTTGAACTACAAATTATCGTTGATTTGTTAAGTGTTTTTTTCATAAAATTTAAAAATAAATTTAGTTTAAACTACAATTTGTAGTTAAGACTATATTGATAAACAGCCTATTTGTTTTCAAAACGTTATCTCTATTAATTCTATAGGAGATTTCTCCAACAGCTACTAAAACAGTAATCTACTAATATAAGTACATATTTATTTTTCACCTATTAGATTTTAAAAAGAAGTACCGATCAGATTGTTGACAAATGTGTACTGTATGCCTTCGGGGGAGGGATGCTAACCTATAAAGTCTTGTTTTAATTTCAAGGAATTTGTCCTCTCTTTTTTCCTTTTGTTTTCTCCATCCTTTCAATATCCTCAATATTCTAACGTATATTTGTTGACGTGATAGATAAATATTACTGCAACATGCTGCCACCATTGAAAAGGCCATCGACTCCTTTACTTCTCACATATTCACTTTGAAATCTCTTCAAAGACAGAATTGAAGCTGAAAACGTCGGATCGCCTCGAAGTAGACCCCGCATCCACACCATATATACATATATATATTATATTAGGACGACCTATGTGTGTGTATATATATATATATATATATGTATGTGTATTGGCAGCTCTAAAGGACAAGCCATCAGGCCTCTGACCTCCTGACTTGACAGGTGTAATTTTTATATTTTTTTTAATTATAAATAATATTAAGTTTTTATACATTATAATAACAATAAAAAATTATTATAATATAAAATTCTCATATATTACAATAAAAACTATTTTAACTAATAATTTTAACTATCTTATCAAACACGCTTTAAATAATAATACTATCACCAAATGGGGACCAACCCAAATTTAAAAATATATTCAATAATAAAGGCGAAATACACATAAATGTGCATTGGAGGATATAGTTGGCCACTTTGCTGCAAACCAGTTGGCCACACCAAAAATATACAATGGGTTAAAGCAAACTAGGAAACAGGACAAAAGACAAGCATAGATATATTTATAGATATATATAATGCACATACATATATCTATATATATATATATATATATGTATATATTAAAAATATCCTCTGATTCAAGGACAAGAGATTTATATATTGTAGACAAAAACGGTACATATGTGTCAAACCAGGATACGACAAGCCTGTTACAGCACTGGGGGGGGGTCCTATCTTAGTTTTTCACATTTCATCTTTCAATAATACATGTCAAACGCAAGGAATCGTTTTGCTTTCTCGTCCTTCCTCTTTCTTTCTCTTCTAACAAAGAAAAGGACCGTCAACTATTGGGAGAAAAGGTTCCACATCACATGCTTCTATCCTTGCGGTATTTTATATATATATATATATATATATATGTGATATAATTTGTTGTTTAAGAAATAAATTTACGCTCATAAATTTAAACTTATTGTAATTATAACATATAAAAATTTTATATTATAATATATATTTATTTTATATTATAATATTTAAGAGCTTATATTATTTATAATTTAAACTCGTAAATTTAAATTCATTTGTCAAACATGCAGTTCAATTTAACCTGATGCATGCACATAACTTAAAGTTAAAGCACACACGATTCTATAAAAGGTGTATGGTAAGAATCTCTATCTCTAAATTCCAAAAAAAAAAAAAAAAAAAGAATGAGTGAATAACTTTCCAAGAATAGCAGTCTATTCACGATTTAAACTTATGAGTTTAAACTTATTTGTCAAACACACAATTAAATTTAACTCGATGCATGCATATAACTTAAAGTTAAAGCACACACGACTCTATAAAAGATGTATGATAAGAATCTCTACCTCTAAATTCCAAAAAAAAAAAAAAAAGAGTGAATGAATAACTTTCCAAGAATAGCAGTTGTATCACTTTGATCTATACAATTCAAAGTTTTTTAAAAAAAAAACCCTTGAGCATATAATAAGTTACAATTTTGACACTTTTGTAATTGAGTGTCAATTTTTTAATGATCCTAATCACAATTGATCTCGTGACAATTTATAAAGGCTAATAGTAAATTTAAACAAAATAGACTATTTTTTTTGAAAAATTATAAAAACAAAAAGAATAATGAAGGTTTTCCGTACTCTAACCCCAATTGTAACCGCCCCCTTTGCCGTAAGTTGTAACCCTCACATCGTCCTCCTCCTCTTATGTTGCCTTTATCAACAAGTCATGTGAAGGGCACATGGTTAAAACCATTACAAAGATTTATGGTTTATTGATGAAAGTATCAAAATTACAGTTTAAATTACAGTGAATTAAGTAATAAAAAGTATATTCTTAGAGGACCAAATTTAAAACTAACCCAAGAATAGATTTATAGCGAAACACCTACCTGTACTATGAGTCACTCATTTAATGTAATAATAGCAAAGTGACAGATAAGTTAAGGTAAATAAACTTAGTCGTCCAACAATTTGTATTGTTTCCACAGATAAAATTAAAAAATGAAAGAACTTTTATTCTCTCTGCAATTTGATTGGTTTAAACTTTTGAAAAGAAGCCCCACGATGAAAGCGACGGTGCAACAGAAAGCATTGGCGAAACCTAGCCAACAAGAGAAACGTAAAATTGGGTATCAGGCATTTGATATAGTAGTTAAAACTATTAGATAAAACTGTAAATATAACAATTTTTTCTTTTTACGGTAACATATAAGAGCTATTTTTAACTAAAAAATTGGTTAGAACTAATTTTGTCAAATAAAAGTGTTTGAATAAGTAGTTCAAACTACCGATTTAAACTATAAATAGTAAAAGATTATGATATAAATTCTTACATGTTATAATTTTTAATAGTTTAAACTACTCAATTAGGTAGAAAATTACTTACTAATTGGACTTAAATAATACAAAATCCTCAAAAATTCGTTCTTCAACTCTGGCGTGACTACTTAGCCAATAAGTTTATCTTGACCAATATAAATAATGCAACAACATCAACCAGAGCTAAAAAAAAATAACAATTAAAAATTAAAAAGAAAATCTAAAGTAATTAAGAATTAGTTGAGGCATTGTCCAACTAGACCAGGCCGACCAGACACCGGATAAGCAAAGAATTTGCTTCTTTGTTTCTGTTGTCGTTTCTTTTTGTTTGCAGGCATTCGAAATAACGTGGTTTTGGTCTCACCAAGTTTTCTTTCTCTTCTTTTTTTCTGAGCGTTTTTAACTATCAGATTAATTTTTTAATAATTTAATCTGTAAAATTAAAACTAATTTTGTATTATATGTCTTAAATTTTTAACATAACAATAATAAATTAGACTATTAAAACATTAACCTAATGACTAAAATAACCTTCCCCACCCAATTCCCAAAAAAACCAAAGAGAAAAGAAGAACCTTAATTAGCTTTCTACCTTTCAGTACTGTTACCCTAACGCTGACAAGAGGGGAAAGAAATGGTATGACTATGTGGTCCTCACACATAATTCTTCTTCTTCTTCTCTTTTTTTTTTTTTTTTTTTTTTGTTTGGGTTTTCTCCCCAAGGTCTTTTATTCATCTGCTAGAGTCCTTGTATACAGTCATAACAATAATATATATACATCAATACATATATATGTACCTGCATCTTTCTGCATCTTCTTTCTGAGTCGCTTTAAATTTTTCCAAATATTTTTTCTTTTTTCCTTTTTCTCTTACTCTAGGGGAATGGAACCCAACAAAGGAAAGAGGAGCTTAAAGTACAAGAGCATGGAGGAGGAGGGAGAGGAAGAGGAGGAAGAGGAGGAGGAAGACGACGACGTCGTTTCGGGAGAAGGGTTTGCTGGGGACGCGACGATGCTGACGAGGAAGAAGAGACCCGCCATGGCTAGTGGCAGTAGTTCTACTGTTGCAGCTTCTCCTACGACGAGTACCGGTGGTAGTACGGCAAGAAGAGGAGGATCAAGTGCGGGAGGGTCTACGAGACCGAGCTGCCAGGCTGACAATTGTAGTGTTGACTTGACCGACTCAAGGCACTATCACCGTCGACACAAGATCTGCGAGTACCACGCCAAGGCCACCGTCGTCACAGTCAACGGTCTCCAGCAGCGCTTTTGCCAGCAATGTAGCAGGTTATCAAAACCCTAATTTCTTAATTCTCCCCTCTCTCTCTTCTTTCTATGTTTTCTTACTTTTAGTAATGTTTATTTTATATATGGGTTTTGCTCATGTTTTGAGATGGTTTAAGTTTCGTTGCTGAATTTTGGACCTTTTCTTTGATTTCCTACCTACCCAACAAATTAATTTGATCTAATTATGTTTTGGACGTTTTTCTTTGCAGTGGCTTTATATACATGGCTAGATCGCGTTTCTATTTCTGGGTTATGCACACCAATATAAGATTCATTGAACCTCTTTTTTTTTAAGGAAAAAAAAAATCTTTTCCCTTTGTCTACAAATGGGAACCACAAAAGTTTGCACTTTTTTTCTCAAATCTAGTGGAACCCTAACTATAGTCTTGTCCAGTCTAATAATATAAAGTTTGTGTTAAGAAGAGGAGGCTATATATGAGTGGCTAATGGGTTAGTTTTTTTTTCTTTTCCAATAAATGGGGTTGGTCGAGCGATTGGTGCATGTGAGATAGCTGAGGGTTTACGCAACTATATGGTGTATATGCAGCCATTTAGGAAAAAAGGGGACACATCAAGAACCCCACTTGATCTATCTCTACATATCATGATCATGTTATATGTCCTCTTGATTGACTTAGTACTCCCATTTCGTAATCATTCACACATAATAGTGACCTATCCAAGATTTCACATTATAAGTTATAACTATTTTTTTTTTCTATTGTACTGCCTGATCAGACATATACACACCAAGAAAAGGTAGAAAAAATAAGTGCTCTTCCTTAGCTGGCTACATTTGGAGATATGGAATGGGAATCTTTCTTCATTATAAATTGCGTGCATATATATATGGCGGCGTTTCAATATTATAGCTGAGCGAAAGAAGAAATAAGTAAGATGATGAAGATCATGATCAGCAAAGCCTTAAGTAGTTGAGGGAAAAAGAAGAGGAAAGTAGTATTTGTTTTTCTTTCTATTAATTAACACTTAATTGATGTTTCTTTGTGTTGTAAAATGGTGCATTAACGCAGGTTTCATGGACTTTCTGAGTTTGATGACAACAAAAGGAGTTGTCGAAGGCGTTTGGCCGGTCATAATGAGCGACGCAGGAAAGGGTCGGCCGACCTTCATAGAGAAGGCTCCAACTGATCCTCAGAATAGGAGAAAAGGAATGCTTATAAATTATGTATCAGAATGATGATGAATCGACGCGGAACAACATATTAGAGGGAGAATTAATTGGCTATTTTTCCCATTAATTGACTATATTTTTCTGACCAATTATAACGATCCTATGTGGTCCTCCAAGCTCTTGCTCTCTCTCTTCTGTCAACCCTTAATTAATAATTATTTATAAAACCGGATTAGCAGGCATTGCTCTTCAGATATTTGTATCTGATGATGAAGATTTCAGGCTGTGTTATGATCAAACCGATTGTCGTTTGTTGTTAGCATGCCAAACAGTTTATTAGGCAATTATTAATTATTCTGCTTTTATTAATTAATGTTGCCTTGTGATCATGGTTTGAGATCCTACTAAGTACTAAATTGGTTGGGATATCATGTGTTTCATAAAAATGATGCCTTGTCTTCCTTAAACATTAATTTCTTGTCAAAAAAAAAAAAACTTTAGCAGGGCTGAGATGTTAACAAGAAAGAACTCAGGCCTCAAAAATGGATGTTTTGAGCGCCTATATATATGGCTTCTTCAAGCGGTGAGTACAATAGATGAATATATAATTATAACACATTTATTTTGCTTTAGTTTGTTTTTCTTCATGTTACTTTGTTCCATTTGTTGGTGTAATGGGTTTTGGGTGATCTTTATGTACGTATTATGACGTGTTTATATTTGCTAGATAAGTTGATCAAACTATAAAGAAAAGGCATTAAACAGGCACTACTATCTAGACTCTAGAGTAAAAACATTTAGAAAAATCATTTTCAGCTCCCTGTTATTTATAGAATTATAAGTTTCAGTCCAATAAATAGTGCATTTTTTAGTTTAGGTTTTATTATTTTATTAATAACGAATTATAACCTTATAGTGTACAAACCTTTAAGGGCATGCTCAAACATTTAACAGCATGCATTTACAAGATCGGATTAAGAAAATATTGACTATGAGTGAAGTTTTGTTGATGATACATATACAAAGTTATAAATACTCATGCAAGAAAAGATATCTTGACATTTAATTATGGTGAGTACGATCTGTTATATGTACTTGCTGAGGATCGTGGATTGTGCAATTCTAGTGCTCCACGCGATTGGTTGTAGTCCCTTTTTTTTTTTTTTTTTTTTTTTTTTTATCGAACAGTTGGATGTAGTGCTTGCTAATTTTGAGCCTATACTAAAACAATATAAGTAGAAATTTAAAGTACTTTAGTACTAGGAGACGAATAATGAGAATTCTATCGTATATAAAAAGATAACTGCATCAACAGGGTTTGTTTTGAATAATTGTGCATCAAATTTTGTTATTATTACTTATTTTTTAATATTATTTGATGTAATTTTGATTAGATATAATATTCAAAATTATATACTACCGATAGAGATGTGCTGATAGAGATGTTGTAACGCATAAAACTTAAATAAAGAAAAGGATGAAAAAGTAGAAGCTTTGCAAACGTGTTTGATATTTACGAGTGGTAGGCAATGTAGTTAAAACTTAAAGTTGGAACAGTTTTATTGTAGTATGTAAGAGCGTTTATATTATAATTTTTTTTAGCTTTATATTTTAACATATAAAAAATTTACACTGTAACAAGTCTAGCTATGTAATTGAAATGACATTGCTAAATAGACCCTTTTTCAGTGAGTTTGAAAAGGGATCTAAAAGATGAAAAAGATAGCGGAGGGATATGGAGGGACCGGATAAAATGGAAAAAGATGGGTGCAAAAAGTTGTTTGTATATATATATATACGTATATGTGTGTGTGTGTGTGTGTGTGGTGTTTTATAAATGTTAGACTGAATTACAGCATGTAGAGAAGCATGCTAAAAGTGTTATTAGTGCAGCTTCGCAATCGATTGGTTCCGGTCATTTTCATGTGTTAATTTACTTTATTTATTTCTAAATGGATTTACTGTACAGATGTGCGCGACTAAGAGAACAATGATTGTAGTATATTTCAACATCTGTTTTGCTAATTATAATGTGCAATGCAACTTGACAATAAAAAAGCAAAGCTCCTAAATAAGTAATCGGATGACGCAAACAAAATTATATAAAAACAATAATAATCGTGGATACTCTTAGAAAAACTAAACGCATCTCGATTAATTCGACAAACTAAGTCCTAATACTAAAATTTTAACTACAATGTAAAATAAAAATATGTTATAATGCTCTCACAAACTACAATATTTAAGTATAAACTTAATTAACAAACACTATATAAGTGTTAAATTAGTGTATGAACATCAAAATTTAGTTATTAGTAGGAAAATTACTCTACAATATAGTGTTATTTTTCTATTGAATGTAGCATATGTTATAACTAGCGTCAAATTTGATATCAAGTAAAGCATATATCAAATCTTAATGAGTTTTTGTATTGCTCTTGATTGATATATTATTAACTTTTTATCTACTCATTATAATATTATTTTAAATTGTTTTAGAAAAAACCCAAAACACCCCTATGATTTGCTTAAATGCTACGTTTGCCCCTCTTGTTATGAAAATTCCTAAAACACCTCTTATATTTTTAAAATCATGCACAAAATACTTCCTTGAAACAATTAAACTTTTTCAAAAAAATCAAAATATTAAATAAAATTAATATTAAAAAGTGAAAAACTCTCAAAATAATTGAAGTATCTACTTAATTAACATATTTATTTGAACATTTTAAATTGTTTTTTATTATTTTTTTAGTTTAGTCATATAATTAAAATATCATTTATTATAGCTTGGGAAAGATAATTCTAAAATTTTTTAAAAAATTAATTGCTTTATGAGGTATTTTGAATATGATTTCAAAAACACAAGAATGTTTTGGATATTTTTAGAATAAGAGGGATAAAAGTAGTATTTAGACAAATTGCATTGAATGTTTTAGGTATTTTTCTATTATTTTATGATTAAAAGTTTACTCTTACAAGTTTCTAAACTTAATAATTAGAGACAAAAAAAAAATATAGAATTTGAAACGAGATTATGTAAAAAAAGCACCCAAAAAAAAATATAACAAGTACGTCGCTTCACACTCTTTATCATCAAATATAGTATTAACATGAGCACTTATATTAAACAATATGGTAGGACCTAAAGGGAAACTACGGATTCTGCATATTTACACATCGTCAAATTATATGCAACTTTTATCACGTGGAGAAGCATGTAAAACAGTAGAATTAAATCTTTTTTTAATTTAATTTAAAAGGAATATTATATATGTACGTATGGAGAGAGCTTCCCAATAAAATGGAAAGAAAGCAGCAGACCCAGAAAATGCGCAAAAATTGTCTTGAGACATCTATTTGTCGAAACTGATCCATTTGCTGATAATAATGCATGTATAAACAAAAATTGATTACAACAAAAATCCCTGACAGACGCCGAAAAAGAGAATGTAAAGAAAAAAGTTAATGTACGGATTTTGATGACTTTGACCAACCTTAATTTGGCTTTGCCTAATAGTAATCGCCACCAACTTATCATTTTGTGGATCAAACTCAACGCCCCAGAACAGGGAAAAACATCAAATTTTGTGCTCTAAGAAATTGTTTAAACATATTAGAAGAAATGACAGTGTCATAATCATCCCCGGTTGATGCCTAGTAGTTTAATGGCTAGCTCCCAGGTGACTATGGCCGCAGCATTAGCGGGAAATGCCCGAAGAATGGTAGGACCCAATCCTGTATAGCATCCTTTTATTCCATCCCTCCTGTAAATCTACAACAAATTAAGAAGCAACAAAAATAATTAGCCACTTATAGTTTCAAGAAACTCGCCTACTTTTCACTAACAAAAAAGGAAAATGGAAGGGGCCATCAGAAGATAGCTTACTGAATTCAAGATTCGAAAGGGATTTCGCGACGAGTTCTGATCTGGGGAAGTCTGAATTATAGTTTTGGCCACATCCAAGGGCAACACAACAGACCAAAACTGGATTAATGCAGGGGAAAAGCACATGATGTTAGAATTTCAGTGAGCAATGTTATAGACACAAGTTTTCAATTTTATTTTCAGGGAAATGCTGAGGAGTGAAGATGCATACCGCTATGCCACCAAGACCGCCACTCATGATTCCGACTCCCACATCAACCAAGTTGCTGTGGCCAGATGAAGCAGATTTCAGTCGTGAATGCATGTGATAGCGAGTATACTCGTAGACACCAAAAAATACCACATTTCCTAAAGACTCTCTTAGCAATGTTGCAATACCACCGCGGAAAATTCCCTCAACCTGAAAGGTTTTTTAATTCCATTAGCTCAACACTATACCATAGATTAGGTTGTCAGAAAGCAGAGGATTTTCTCACCCCTTCGCATTTTACAGTCTTAACAGCACACTCAAGAGGACTGCTGTATCTGCTGGATAACGGGACCATAGAATCCGTGCCCTGAACTTGCATCCTACACTGGAAAGCAAAATCCCATAAGCATACCATGAGAAGCGATTGAGAAAATTTAAAGCCATCTGATCTTAAATTACCTTCACCAGCTCTGATGGACACAATATAAAACTGATTATAGCTCCCCCATAAGCAGCAGAGGGAATTATTACCTGGGGTTGGGGCCTACTACTCTGCGAACTTCCCTTCACAAGCATGAAAAATAAAGGAAAAGAAATCCTCAATATAACTTGCAAGAAAGAGACAAAAAAACAGCAGCGATGATCATACAAAAACTACATACCGCAAATCATGCCCAAAAGAAGAATAGAAATGAAAAGCTCAAGGCAAAAAGGAGGTATACTTGACCAATGTAGTTGTGTTATACCTGCAGTTTCTGTTTCATCTGGGAATAAATTCCAAAGACGAGGGAGCTCTCAAAAGCCACCCCCACAAAAGATGATGTAGCTCCTCTATAGAGTCCTCTGATCTGTCAAAAACCCATATCAGTTAGTAGTTTTCTGGGCACTCAGAGACAAAGGGTGTGAATAGTTCCCAAAAAGGAGGAAAATTGTTAGAATTTCACATTTTAGAGAAACTTAAATCTTTATGACACTAACTGTTACTACTCCAGATGCCCACCATAATAAAATGGAAAAGAGAGATCTGTGAGCTACAGCTCAGTTTTCTGCATTTGCAAGTCTTGTTAACTGCCCAGCAAAATATGCGTGTGTGTTCACCAACAATATTATTGGAAAACAACATTACTGCTTCATTCATTTGAAATGATTTCTTAAAGAAAGTTGAGAACCATACTCCTTCGGTGCTTAATATCCTAGCAGTACAATGCAAAGAACTCCTGTACTTGATCCCATGTGCTTCAGTATTGTGCTTTTGGAGCTTCACCTAAAGATATGAACAAACGTTAAAGACCCAAAAGAACAATTAGACCCACAAAAAGCACGTGAATACAAAAAGGTATAAATCATTATCAGTTCAGAGTCAAAAACATTTTATATGCTACTGGTCGACATTGTCTTTACTTTCACCCATAATCTTTAGAGCATCTCCAACCCGTTCCAAATTAGTAGGAAAACCTCTCTCCAATACGTTGTTATTTCTGGTGCTAAATTTGACATTTGCTACATTGGTGCTAAATTTAACGCCATGTATACCATATGCTGACATCTAATTGCTATGCGATGATGAATCAACTTTTTCATTTGATCATACAAAATTGTCATTTCAACTTATTATAAAATTAAAGCTTTACTTTTACAAGTGTCAAAGCCTAATAATTATATCAAAAAGTAGATTAGCATTTGAAATAGCATGCATTAGGACACAAAATAAAATAGCATATTTTTCATGTTTTCAGTTCTAGTGCTAATGCTACAACATTGGCATTGATATTTGCATTGGAGATGATCTTCCATTCAGCTTTAACCATCAGTAAGTTAGGCATTTCCTCTTAATTATACACAAAACCTTAAAACAACAAAGTAACAGAATAACAAACAACGTGTCTCCCTAAGATGAGGCTAATCCATAAACTTCCAACTAGCCATAAGCAGAACCAGATTCTTGAAAATAAAAGATTTGGCTATAGATGTAAATCCCAAGTCATGTAAATTTCACTGCCAGTGTCATTGAAGAAAATCCAAGCAATATGAAAAAAGAAAGGAAATTTATGAAATTATGAGTAAAACCCACAAAAATTGCGTACTGTCCCAAATACATATAGATAAATATGAACATTGAGATTGCGAGAGGCATAATTGATAGAAAAAAATACCTTAACGGTGTCGAAGGGGTGGCCGGTAACGACGGTGGCGACGCCGGCAAGCAAGCCCGCCACGTACTCCTTGTAAACGGGAGTTTCTCCCATTTGGGTGAGTCTCTCTATATGTCGCCGACTATCATTGTCTCTCTCCCTCTCTCTCTCTTCTCTTCTCTCACTCTCTCTCTCTAAAGAGAAGAAAATTTGCTGCTTTCTGGGCACAAAGGGAGAGCCCTTCAGTGGACGGCCGATGAGTACGACTGCAGCCTAATTTTAAAGAAAACGAAACGGAGTGGAAAAAGTAAAGACAGCGGCAATTTTTCTATAAAATCATTTTTTATCCCAAAGTACTGGCTAAATTATATTTTGACCCCTCACTTTTTAACTCTTTTTTTTTCATAGTAATTTGGAGAATTCTTTAGCAAGATAACGGGGAAAAAAATTCTAACTATTTTAAAGTGTCATAGTTTTTAAAAAAACTTGTGTATTACGAAGTAATTAATAATGTAAAATTATGTCCACTAGTGGATATTTTTTAATACCACCGTTTTCCTGATAATTTACCAAATCATAGACTAATATGGCAGCTAAATTTGTCAATTTGATGTGATAAATTTCACCAACTTAGGTTCAGATACTTACAAAATGAAAATCTAATCATGTCATTAACAGTTAAATTCTGATTTTTTTATTATTTTTTTAAAACATGAATGCATAAGTCACACCACAATGACTCAATCCAAAATCAAACAAAATGGTAAAAAAAGGAACATACAAATTAAAAATATATATAAATATATTCCAAGCGGATCTAGCATGGAATGAATCACTTTGAACTAGTGTCAACTATAATATTCACAAATTTCATCAATACATTCCTAAATTTTTACCATAACGAAGCTAATATATGACTATTTTCATTGAAAAAAAGAAACTATTTCTTGAACCACCAAAAACTGCGACGAAGATTTTTACCGTAACATTTTTCACAAAGTTCACATGGACAGCCAAGTGAAACAAAGACGTAAAGCAGACACATGATACAGGATTCTTTAGCATGGGGGAAAAATTATACACACGTGCTTAAGGTACATGCTCTGAACAAGGTTTTTTGTTGTGATAAATTATAACAATACGATTACTTATTATTTCCATGAAACATCCGAAGCATGGGTTCTTCAAACGATCAATGAAGACCAGGAAGCCAGATCAAGCACTTCACAAGATGGTGCAGTGGAAGTAGCCAGCAGTTATCCTAACACCGCAATCTGTTTTGGTACAAGAAAATCGATGGTCATAACTTGCTGCGGACAATGTCGTTAGGCAGTTTTGCTGCGTTGTCGAGTTGGGCCGATTTCTTGAGCACCTCTTGTTTTTCAGCTATAAATTTGGCAAAACGGGATCCTTTGGCCTCTTTATTATTGTTGTCTTCCAGAAGTGAACGCGGCAAGCTAGGCAAAGGAGAGGGCTTCGGAGATAGCGGGGGCATCAATGCCCATACAGATGAAAGGTGCTCGTTTCGTTGGTCAAGAGTTTCTAGCTGTGAAATATCTTGCATGTCTGTTTGCGGGAAAACAAGTCATTAGCTTCATCATCATCATCATCATCATCATCATCATTATTAATTCATTATATTTCAACCTGATCAAACTATTGATTCCTGTTGATATCAACTACATTATAGTTCTCACCTAATTTTCATCGCCTTAAAAAAAAAAAAAAAAAAAAAAGGAATAGCAGCAGCAGCAAACTTAGGTGACCAACCTTTTGAGAACTTAAAGATGGGCACCAGAGCCAAACAGGGAATGCTGAAGTTCAAATGTGGAATGACTGTTCCTCCACCGTGCTTTGCATTGCTGTGTCAAGAAAATATTCCATTATATATGAAATACATCCAATATAGCATAATTGTTGACGTGATTATTACTTGATGATGTTTGTCCTAGTGCTTCATGTGATTCTAATAGCATCAGGACAAAGATTGGAGGGAAACGCACCAACCACATCCTGATCCAACATTTAACGCTGTCCCTACCTTGCGGTTTGCCTTTGTTGTGATGGATTGATAAACTTTTTTTATTCTTTATTTGTTGTGCTGGATTGATGACTTTGTCTTCTCTTTCTATTTTCTTTGTTTTTGTTTATTATTATTATTATGGTAGCTTGAACATCAGAATGATACAAACAGAATGCAATATTTTGAATAGCAAATACAAAATCCAATAGTAACTTGCATGTGAACAAATCCACTTTGTCATACCTTGTAACGAGTCCAATCATATGACCATTTGAGTTTACGACAGCACCACCACTGCCGCCAGGATGGACAGCAGCTGTCGTTTCAAGCATAACTGGAAAATGCCCTTCGGCGTTTCCTGCTTCACTGAGTTGATAAGAAGGGGGAAGTTTGGCTTGGACAACTTTTGCTACCACACCAGAGCAAACTGATGGGAAGAAGCCTAATAGAAAATGCAGAGCCACGTTAGAGACAAAAATATACAAGTAAAAGTTAGATTCATATAGAAATATTTAGGTGACATTCAGATGGAAAAATAAAAAGATAGTGAAAAATGATATATCCTTAATGTTCCATATATAGAAATAGAATCAGTCTTGTCCCCTCAAACAGAGAAATTATATTGGCACTAATTTCATATCATGTAAAGATAGGGGAATAATGCCTTTTTTATTTTATTTCATTATTATTTTGTTTTTGACATCCTGCTGAAAACAGAAAATATAAAGAGCACGTGGCAAGGCTCATACCGCATCTTGGTCCAAATAATCCGTGACCCACAACATAAGCCTTGGATCCTATGGATGGCCTTGAAAAGTCCATGATGATTGGACAAAGCTGATCCGGAACAGACTCAAGCTGCAGTAGGGCAACGTCCAGAGGACCTTTACAAACATATACTACTTTAGCATCACACCAGATCCAGGGATCCCTATGATCCAGGCGGACATGTATATTTCTGCTGCCTGTGGAAGAGGAACTCCACTTATTTCCTCCAGGCTCTCCACGTATAAAAGGATCTGCATTTCTTTTCCCAAATCTCCACGGTTCCAGCAGATGAGCATTTGTGAGTATTAGGCCTTGATTATTGAGCAAAACACCTGATGCCCATACTCCATCGTCAACGGTGATAAGACAAACAGAAGCAGCTGCCTTCTCAACTGGCAAAGGGGAGGGACAAGAAGAATTTAGACCTTGAATGAGACCATCTGGACCATGGCTGTTTGCATTCAACTTTCCTCCATCATAATAAGAATTTCCTTGCTCAGTATTATGAGATTCCTTCTGCAGCAAGTCACCGCTAGCAGCAACAATAGCTTCCCATGGAATCACCAGCTGTGACCCAACGCTAGAGTTTTGTATGATGTGTTAACTAGAAGAAACTTTGAACAACATGAAGTAGGAGACAATTTTTCTCAATCTTCACCTGAATTTCAGCACCACTACTCTTCTGCCTTACTGGTCTCACCAAGATACCAATAAGCTGTCCCTGCTCATCAAAAACCGGACCGCCTTCTGACCCTGATAGATGTAAACTGTTCAGATCTAGTACTAGAACTCAACAATTTCAAAAGATTAATCTATAATTTAATCGAAGATTGCTCACACCAGGAAGACATCGTATATCAGCCATGAGCAATGACTTGGAAGATGAACGGGGAGGATAGCAGTTGGCAATCGATCCCACTGATATACTGATGTTTTAGCAGCCAGAAGATAAAATGAAACATCAAAATGGCAAACAGCTATACCCCAGAGTAACAGGATTCGAAAGGAGAAGAGAGGTCAGACACCATACTTAGAGAAGATATTCAAGTGCCGAACTAGTTTGCTTTGAAGTCAAAACACTATTAAATAATTCTCAGGTGAATAGTAGATCCATTATTGGAAATTTCACAAGGAGTTCATTAAATCACCAAAAGCAATAATATAAGGCTTCTTTTCATATTGAACAATAATAGACTATGCAAGCATTAACTGGTATAGTGAGAAACAAACCATAATTAAGATATGCAGCATAAGATACTTATTTTGCATAGTCTTAAAAATTATCAGCTAGGGTAGTTGGTGAATAGTGCTTTATAGCAATTGAGGGATCTTCACTTTCTTACTCCAACTAATTCAATTTCAACGCAACATGAGGATAGTAATCATGGAAAAATAAGTTTGAAAACTAAGTTGAGTAACCAAAAAAAAAAAGGGGGAGAGAGAGAGAGAGACAGAGAGAGAGAGAGAGATTTAAAATCGTCAATTTGGATAAACTAAGAGCCGAAGAGATGGAACAACAACTTTATCCCAAAATCAAAATTGCGAGTCGAATCCTAAGTCTGCTGCAATACAAGAAGCTGCCAGCATTGGCTCTAATGGCCGAACATGATAGCAAAAAGGACACCTTTAATGATTAAGATTGTACAACACAATTTTAATCAAAAAGGGCATACTACAGAAAATGAACTAGTTGCTTAAAGATTAATTAGGTCTCAGAGGCAAAATATAATACCTATTAAAGAAATGCGTGGGTGAAAGGATACCAAAAGGAGATCCCACGGCAAGAATAAAATCCCCTTGTCTATTGGAAGGCGATATTCTGATCTTTGGCACATCCTGTACGCATAAAAATCCCGCCTGTCATGCTCATAATTACATCGATAGCATGTCAAGCAATGCTGCTGCCATTTGTTAATATTATTTTGATTAAAGAATTACTGCCAAATAGGATTACTGTTCTAAGAAAAATAAGACCATAGAATTTACCTTAGGAAATAAAGAAACTCCTAGAATAGCAATTCTAGTAGTTGCCCTGCTCATAGCACTTAAATTGTCAGACTCCGCCAGATGCACCTGGTTTCCAGATTGTGACAGACACTCAATGTGAAGAGATCAATTAACAAATTGCTCCCTTTCAAAAACAAAGAAAAAAAAAAGCTTTGACATGTCAAAACAGAAACAAAAACAATTGAATTCAAAAATCTGCATAAAAGTTGACTGACGCAGCATTTCATGACAAACAAACATAATAGAGACCAGCTGTATATTTTTTGACCTCTTTGAGTTTCTTTCCAGGAAATTAACTCCTTGCTTTCACATAATACATGTTTCTATAAAGTTAAGAAATAGAGAGTACAAAACAAATAATAAAAAGCTTGGCACCAATCTAACCTGTCTCTGGGTAACACCTTTAAGAGACTGAAAATCATTATAGAGTGAGGCTAACGTCCAACCAACCTCCCATCCATGCTCCACGGAGCCAAAAGAAGCTTCAATAAGTGATTGGAGAACACAGGAAGATGCAGGAACATCAATCTGTATAAGAAGAAAGTTTTTATACACATTACCATTAAGAACAATCTATCAAATCAAGCATTAAAGACATAATCTTTAGATGATCCACGATATTATTATAGTGTCATCTCACTAGCTAAAAATTTTACATAAGTGTTCACAATCAGTTTTTTCCATAAAGATTAATAGGTTATTTTCAATTGCATATCAAAAGAAAGAAAGAAAAAATCACGGCTGCAAATATAATTGTACAAGTTCACTTTCAAATTTCAAGAAATGCTACTATTCTATATAGTTTGCTGTTATACACCTCTATATGTCTTCCATATTTATACCTTTTTCCGTTCTCTTATCAGTAATCCCCAAAAAATCCTTGAAACAATTATTTTATAAAATTCATTCATAAAACACAGGCAACAAAAACCGGAGTTTGAACATATAATCGAGAAAGTAATACAGTTGGAACTCAATTTGCAGAATCAACAGCTCCGCATTTATATATCTCATCAGAGCACTTGAACAATTCAACATGCCTACTCATTCAATCAATATCCAAACAAACAAAAGGAGTAACGAAAAATCAAAACGCCTACCAGTTTTATACACTTTGTAGCATGCCAACGAGAAGCTCCTTTTTCCAAATCTTCAGACTCGTTTTCCAACCACATCCCCTTCTGTTAAACCAAAACAACTTGCTTAAATCTTAAGAATGGACACTTGTAAGCAAATATGTGTGTGTATATATATATATAAACAGATATACATATACACATACCTCTATCATAATATCAATCTGAACACCAGGAATGAACTCAGGCCGGCCCTGCAAAAAAACAAAAAGATACACAACACAACACAACACAACAAAATGCATTGAAAACCAATTCCTCTTTCAGAATTAACCGAAAATGAGCAACCTAATAGGCTAAAAAATTAGACCTTGGAAACACTCCCTCTCTGTTTCACAGAGAGAAACGGCTCAACAATCGACGCGACAGTCAGAACCAGAACCGGAAACCGATCGCCGTCGCCAGATATCTCCTTGGCAGTATCGAAATTGTAAACGGAAAAAGGCAATAGCATTCCTGAAGCTGATAGAGTAGTTCTCCCGGAGCTACAAATACACAAAGAAAGACTCAATAATAAATATATATATATACACACACACATACATATATATATATTTCGATAGACTTACTTGTAGTGGTGGAAAGCGTGGTTTCGCATTTTGAGACCCTTTGGGTCCTGAAAATAGAAGCTTAGCAAATCGTTAGTGATGGGAACGAGAGGAGATTTAAGCGAACAAATAAAGAAGAGAGAGAGAGACATACAGGGCCTTGGACTCTGACCATAACGGCCAGATTCCGAGCGAAATCCACGGTCTCCGGCGACCCCATCATTACGGCGGAGATAATTACTGTTCTTTTAAGGGTCCGATTCCGGAGAAATTCGAGTTTTTGTGAGGGCCTTTCTAATAATATCGTAAAAATGTTTTTCTTTCTCATAAACGGGTCTCCATTTTGGTGCGCAATTTAAATTACGTTTAAATGGAGGGGTGGAAATAAAAGATAAATATTGATGCTGTAACGGATGTGGATAGGATGTACACGACGTCGTTTCTAATTTTGTCGCGTCATTGCAAAGCGTGCTAATGAGCAGTGACGACCACCCTGGCTTTCAACAATATAAATAATTATTAGCTACATGAAAAATAAATATTCATCAATAGGTTGTTACTAGAATTTCTGAGGCCTTGTCTGATATTATTTTGTGAGTTTTTAAAAATATTTTTATACGTTTTTTGAGTTAAAAATTTTAAAAACACTCTCGACATATCTTACTAAAATTTTTCATTTTTCAAAACAATTTTTCTCTTATTTTTAAAACATTACCAAATAAACCTTTTTTTTTTTTTTTTGTCAACCATGTCATTATCTAAAGCAAGAATAATTTGCAAATTTTTCTTCGTGATCATTATCACCTTTTTTTTATTGCAACAACGAGTTGGTTCGATGCTTCAAGTTGTGTAACTCGAATAGTCAATAGAGCAAATGAATTAGTTTTTTTTTTTTTTGAAAAGAAGAGGAACGAAATTAGTTGGTTCTTTAAGCAACTGAAAATACATCTTACTTAGCTTTGTCTCCACTTCCTTTCCTGCAATTATATCGCAAAATTTATTCCTTAGGTCATTGAAAAATAAAAATGGATAGAATCAACATTTATTTAAAATTCATTTTAAATAATCCAAAGTTACATTTTTAGGTTTTTTTTTCCTGTTTAAAGACAAAATTACAAATCAAATTGAAAGTAGGGCGTTTTACACGCATAGCAAAATTCAGTAATGAAATTAAAAAATAGTAAAATTTAAAAATATTATAAAAATATTAAATATTCGTATCATTAAAATAACCACTATATCAGTATGATAATTTATATGTAATTTTTGTTATTTTATAATATTCTAAAAAAATTACTAAATTTTAACACCACTTTATAAATTTACCATGTAGTGTTATTTATGATTTGGTTTTTGCACTTTGCACTTTTATTTCAGCCTTTTAAATTATATTTGGAGCCCTTAAAAAAGGAACTTTTTCACTAATATTATAATAAAAGAGCTATATCAAAAATCAAATAAAACGTACCATACATAAATGAGTATAAAAAAGTCATAAATAAAAGGAACATTTTCAACCAATATCAAGACAACACACACAATTATATTTACAAATAAAAATAAATAAAACATACCGTAATAGATAAATGAGTATAATAGACAATCTAATCGAATCCTGATATAAACTTGATTATGATACGATCTAATACTTAAATTCCTGTCTTAATATTGTTTCCCGAGATAAGCTTAAAAATCTAGCATAAAAAATATAGATAATTTATATATTTAAAATAATTTTATATGTTTATTTATGTTTAAATATATAAATAGGTTCGGCGAAAAAAGGCCGGGTTGATTGTGTCAATATAATATGTAAGGGGCGAATGAGATCTTATTAGTTAGTTGGTATATAAATGTCACTACAATTTGTATGCAAGTGTGGACTGTGATAGAATCCTAAACTGTTGATTATGAAAATTCATCAATCTCAAATAACTATAAAATCAAAATTATAGACTCAAACACCTAATCTTTTCTTACAAATTTTCAAGAAAATAAATCATAGAGTAAGTACTTCCCATATAAACGTATTTTCCAACCCCGTCCCTCTTTAGTTTATAGGTCATAATCCTCCCCACTTCCTCCATTCTTTGGTACATAACTTGTTGCGTCCTGCTCCTCCTCGAGTCATTATGGGTCTTGCACCTTGATACGTATAATTGCTTGAGCAATTACTTCAGATAATTTATACATCATGAAATTGTTTGTAGAGAAGGGTTCTGTTGCTACAAACTGTTTGAAAAATAAGCTAATTGTTGGTGATATGATTATGTGGACTGTGGCTGTGGTGAGTAACCACTACAGCAAATTGGGCGATGATGACAATTAGACGATAGTTTCGAAACCGTTGTCTAATGTTAAATATTTTACGACGGCTTAATAATAAACTGTCATTTTATACTATTTTATAAACCTATCATTCGAAAATCAAACCCTCAACACAATACCGTTGTCTCTCTTTTTTTCGTAAATCAAGGCCTTGATTTTTCTCTCTTTTATTAGTGTCATTGTCATCTTATCGCCTCTGTCGTTGTTGTCTCCTTTCTTCATCACATTCAAGTCTGCCACCATCGTCGCCTCGTCTCACCTCACATTCGAGTCAATCCATCATAGCCTCGATCAAGCTTAAGGTTGAAAGGTTAAAAAATAAACAGAAGGTTAGACGACAAAATATGTGTCTAATGTAAAATAGCAAAACGCATTAGACGATAGTTTCTAAAGGAAAATATCCTATAATATAATACAATTTGCAACATATAATCATTGTCTTATGTGTACCATATTATAGCGGTAGATAAGATGACAGTTTGGCCGACCGTCGTCTTATCTTTTGACTGACTTTAACTTTCCGTCTATACCAGTGAACGGTTAAGCTCTGCGGCCAAAGCAGGTTCGTGATCTATTCGTGGGTGAGCTAGGCTGTGTCCTTGCTTGTGAGCAAGGCATTGGCTCAACGTCCTTATTCACATGCTCTGATTGCGTCGTTGGTCACTTGCCTTCGTTAAGCCACAGGGGAATTTTCCTTTTCATGCGTTGAATGACTTCTTCCACTTCGTTCTCAATTTGAGCTAGAAGTTTAAGAAATTGTCTAAAGAAGTCGAGTTGTTGTGGCTCATTTATGTTCGTGTATTGTTTCAAGTAAAGAGTTGAATTTGATCATAAAAGTTGAGATGCAATATCAACAAATCATTACTTAAAAAAATCAATTTACCCAAAAGAGAAAAGAAAAGAATTCCGAATCAATATACATTTTGACGCTCAGGCTGTGGTAGTCACATGCAAATATAGACTTTGTTTTGTGTAATCACAATTGACAAGCAGCAGATTTCAACCAAAAAAAAGAAAAAAGAGGAAGAAGAATAAGCAATAGATCTAACTACGAGGATTATATTATATATATGATTTAATTAGTAAATGCAATCTAAAATAATTAATTTCATATGCAAATCGGTCTTCCTTGAGTGGCTTATTTGTGACAGATCGGTTACCTTGCCCATGAGCATCAAGTCTTTGAATCATAAAATGATATCTCAATGCTTTACGTCTAATTTATTCTTAATTTTTCCATATAAGCTATTGAGTTATTGTTCTTATAACCAAAAAAATGATAGTGATTATTTATGTTTAAGATTTGGATACAAGTATGATCACTTAGCGATTATACTATATGGTGTCTAATGGTAAAAGCGTTAGAGTAAATGACAGTGACGGGTTAAAGGGTTACCTCTAGGGTATGTGCCCCCGAAAAATAATAAAAGAAATTAGATATACTAGCTTTTATATGGTAGGTAGGTGTATTCTTATTGATATGCGCTTTTTTCTATTTATTTGAGTGTTTTTAGACTTCAAAACTGATGGACTCTCTCTTCTTCTTCTTTTTTTAATTTTTATTGTAAATGTCAAGTCAATTTATCATGTTATTGCTTACATTTGCTATTTCTTTTGACTGATGTGTGATATTCTTTTTATTTGTTCCTCTCCGTTTTTACAGAAACAGACTCTTTGAGTCCTTTATTTTATTTGTTTTTTATCTCCTATATTTGTTTTCTCTGTCCTATAAGTTTTAAGTCTCCCCATATTTGGTTTTTTGTCTAATAACATGAACTTTTTAATTTTAAAAATAATAAATTTAATGTTTAAGTTGTATTTTATTTATTTATTTATTTTACAATGATAATATTTTAGAATTCACATAATAACATAGGCCCTTGAAAAGTTCATTTTTCTTACATGAAATTTGCACAGACATAATATAGAATTTTTTTTATATGTTTTAATGTGTACCCCTATTGAATTGAAAAATTGTAGGAAATAACATATTTTTAATAAGTTATTAGTAAATAATATCATAACTTTTATAAAAGTGAAGTAAATAGCATATTATAATATATTAGTATTTTACAAGCCACAAAAAACCCAAAATGCCCTTGTTAAACTAGAATTGGACTTTTTTTTTCCTTTTTCTCATTTTCTTTTCACTGATCGTTTCTTTCTCTCCTTTCCTTTTCGAGGGTTTTTTAAAAATGAATTTTTTAAAAAATTTTATTTGATCAATGACTTCTTTTTTTTTTTTTTTTGGTTTTAAGCATCAAAAAACTAACTTTTTGAGCATCAAAACAGTTCTATTTTTTTTTTGTTTCCACCCTAGTTAGGTTCCTCTCTTTGATACAGTCATTTTTTTCTTTTTTCTAAAAAAACTGAGACAACTTTCGGTGCTTAGAAAAAAAATTTTTTTAGTGAAAAAAAAAATCATTTACTTAATTTCAAATTTTTTTAATCTTTTTTATAAATTTATCCTTCCCTTTCCCTCCCTTGACTTTTATCTCTCTCTCCTTTCAGATGGCGTAGCTTGGAATCGTTTCTTCATCGGCAAACTTTGGAGCGATGAATGCAGGAGACAAATTGGACTGAGGCGGTGAAGGCTATCGATCCGTGTTCAAGAAGAGAAGATCGATCCGAGTTGAAGAGAATTTATCCGTGCTGGAGAAGACATCGTTAAAACACGACATTGACAGCAAATCAGAATGCGTCATCGAGATCCTTGATCTAAGATTTTATAGACATCTGCCACAAGATCAGCGACAATCCTCCGTAAGATTAACTTTGGGTAATTGTCAAAAGATCGCAATCACCATTGAAGGGCATAATCGATGTGACAACACTAGTGGTGATGGGATGGAGATGGAAAAAACTTCGACAGGAACGATGTGTGTTGTGACAATGCCGGCAACATTAGGCGTAGTCGAACGCAATGAGGAGGGAGGTAGAATAAGCAAGGAAAGAGAGAATAAGAGAAACAACTTTTTTTTTTTTTTTTGGTACATTTTGATAGTTTTTGGTGGTTTATCTTGATCTATTTTTGTTCTTATTGAATATTAAACAGATTGGATTTGATTTGTTTTGTTTTTCTCTAATCTTGATCAGATTGTTTTGTTTTACTTTCGGTTCTATTTTGAGATCTGTTGTTGTTGTTCTTTCTATCTCAGGTTTTTAATGGTTCTTCCTAGCGGTCGAACATTGCCGATGTCGGTGTTATCCGACAATGTCCTTGGGAAATATCTATCGATATGATATATTTATCAGTATTTCTCAACTGCCGTTAACATTGTCCATAAATTTTTATATTTACATGATAATATAGTATTACTAGGTTAATACTATATTTTTGGCCGCCGATGGTCAGGCGATGTAATATCCAAAAAAATCCAAGTAATTAATAAATATAATTAATTAAAGATTTTTTTAATAACTATACTATTAAGTTCGCAAGGAGCATAAGTTTAGAGCTTATATGCATACATTCGGTTGTATATAATACCATTACGCCTCAAGGACTACTCAAAATTTATGTTAAAATTTAAATACTAACATCGGGAATTTTTCTAGAAATATCATGTATCATGTATGTGATTGAAGGATTTATGGAATTAATAGAAATATTCTAAAATTCTATAGTAAATATTAAAGTTAAATCTATTAACTTTTTGTGACCAAATAATTTGGTTGATAAATTCCATCACGATTTAAGACAGAAGAATTTTCAGTCTATAGATAACTTAAGAATTAAAATTAAAAGAATTTTCAAATATAATACAATGTTAGTAATGTATCGAAAAACACTTTAATGCAAAATAAATCTTTAATTGCCTATTAGTTATAAATCAGAGTTTATGAGTAGCATTTTCGATGAAAAATGCTATTTGAGTTCAAGAAACTAACATTGTCAAAAATGTGTCAATTCCAAGATAGAGTATAGAAAAATGTTAATTTTATGTTTATACAATTTAGGAATGATTTTTAAATTAAAAACGATTTAATTTGACTACCTACTTTAAAATTTATGAGTATTAACTTATAACGATATTAGTCTTAGACTATGTTGAGCAAACCCGATTGAACCAAAAGTCTTCTGGCAACCAATTAGTTTGCCTAAGTCAGATGAAACTTTATCTGCATTCCTTAATTTGAGGGATTTTGTAGGTAAAGTGGTGGGATAAACAAACAAAGATATGACATGAATAGTGCAAAGTAAGGTAGAAAAAGTATGGAGAAGCATGGTGCAAAAAATGACCAATTGATCCATTTTTTTTTCCTTTTTCCTATGATTGTGGAGTCACTTCTAAGGGCATTTAGGCCAAAATTTGTCCATTAAAGAATCTATGAAACACTTTTAAGTATAGTGTAGGACTTAAGTGAAAAGTTAACTAAGTATTTGTCTATAAATAGGTGTTTCCTCACCAAGTGCTCATTTTTCTTCCTTTTCTTCACAAAACTAGTCTATCTTCTCTCTTTCTTTTCCATTCCTCCATAGAAAGAAATCAACTTCCTTTCTCTATTTCTTCTAAAATTTCTCTCCTACCTACTAGAAATTACTAGCCAAAATTTAAAAATAAGGGAGAGACTTTGGAGGCATCTTCAAGAGTGGACCTTCAAAGGTGAATATCTAAACTTTTCTTTTAAAAATTTAAAAAATAGTGTATGATTTTATTTTAGTATAGTTGGCATGTAATAAGCTCTATTTATGCTTGTATTATTGTCTTTTGTGGGTTTTTACTTGTGTAGTTTAGTATTATGCAAGAGTTTAGATCTAAGTTGTGTTTTGTGTTTGAGATAGGGTTTTTACTCTCTTTTAACTTTAAAATGAAAACTTCAAAGATTGGTTATAATGTATTTTTCAAACATGGGCATTTTGAGTCATAACAACAAGAGTGACTTTACCTAAGAATCTGAGATCTTAGCTCTAAATGATGTTTCAGGCATTTTTGTATAACTGTCCCACTTAGTGTTGCAAGAAGGTGTTGCAACACATTTGTGCAACACCGGTAGTACATATTTCAAAAAAAACCTATTTGGTTTTCAAAGTTAAAATACTTATTTTAATGTCTTCTAAGGCTATTTTTGAAACTACAGAGCAGTTTGTGGTCATTATGAGACTGTTTTTGTTAAGTGTCGTAAAGAGATCTTGCAACACAATTGTACAACATAGTTGTACAACACCTATAAAACAGATATTAAAGCCACCTAGTTTTTTATTTAAAAAGTTAAATCTATCAGTTTATTCTATCCCTAAGTTTTTTGTGTAAACTTTAATAGATGTTGCATGTAATGTTGCAACTGCAGATTATAAACTATCCGATTTTCATTCCAAAAGTTAAATGCTTGGTTTACTGCCTCCTTAAGCCATTGTAGCAACTGTCGATCAATTCCATGATCTGTTCCAACCCGATTTTAATAGATGTTGTATGTAATGTTGCAACACTAAGTTGCAATATTAGTAGTGTAAATCTTATTTATGCTCAATTCTGAATTTCAAAAGTTAAAATGTACAAATTAGTGCATGACAAAGTCATTTTAGCAATTACAGTGCAGCTTAGGATTGATTCCAAAACTATTTATGCTAGGTGTTTCACGATGCGTTGCAACACCAATTGTGCAATTTACTTTTTTAGGTAAAATAACCCTCAAAAAGTCCAAATCATAATTTTTATAAAAACATAAAAGTTTTAAGTCTCAATGAGATGAAGAATTTCCGTGATAAAACTTTTTGAAAATTTTGCATTTAAAAAGGACATTTAAATAGATCTATAGAATGATCAATCAGTAAAGTTTACAAAATCACTGCAAATGGTAATGTTAAAGACAGAAAATGAATTTTTGGGAAACACGGAAGTTTTAGTTCCCAACAGAATGAGGAACTTCTATAAAGGAAACTTTTATTAAAAACTATCTTTAACATACGATTTATGGTGGCTTTTAAAACTTAAAAAAAAAAAAAAAAAGATCTCTTTTCAAAACAAAACACCTATTTGCAACAGGATCACTATTTACGAGTGACAAAAGAATTGTAGCACTCATAAAGCTATATGAGTCTTCAATTCACAGTCTTATCAAAATTCAGACTTCAATTTAAGATATGGTTTTCAATTAAACTTTACATATAAAATTCTCAACGGATTTCAAAGAAAGAAGAGATCCTAGGAAATATAAGTTGTTAACTGCTATGGTAGCAATTACAGATCCAATGCCTACACATGTTTAGGAGCCAATTATCAAATTCCAATCTTTCGATAGTTTGTACTCAAGTATCATAAAACATTTTTACTTCCAGAGGGCTATATTGGGTGTAATGAATTATATAGTGACTAGACATGGGCTTATGGGCTCAATGGTACTATTCATATTCAAATGGACCTATAAGTATAATCATAAGCCCAATATATGTAATGAGGGAGATTAGTAAGTCAAGTTATAATAAAAACATAATTAATTAATTAATTAATTACCAAATCAATTAATTGATTATCAATGTTATCATGATTTAATTAAAGGTAATTAAAGGATAAAAAATTGACAAGGATTATGAGTTAAGAGTTTAATTAATCATTTTAACTACCTAAATAGCCAGTTAGTTGATAAAGGGAACTTGTAAAGAAACGATTTAATTTCTTTTATTCGATGTGCTAGAACAATTAGCAAAACACAAAATTAAGTTAACACTCTTACTGTTTGTTTTTCCTCATACTCTAGGAATAGCTAATAAGTACATCGCGAATTTAATAGATCTTATCTCTAGAAACCAAGAAAGTAAGAATCTCGCCTATAGCATGAAAACTACAGTTTTCAATTTAAAGTGTTTACATTTTTTTTTTATGAAAATCATGAATATGCATGATTAGAATTATGCCATGTTATGATATGTTAGAACGTGTCATGCTTATGTTATGCAATGTATTGTATATGATGCATACTATATGAAATTATATTACGTATTCACCTTTTTATTGAGAATAATGATTTATGTTATGTGATGATATGTTATAACATACCATACTGCACACACATAATAAGACAAATATAATAAGATAAAAGACGAAGCTAAGAGTGTCGTACCAACCTCCTAACCTACAAGGAAGATTCAAGACCTGGAGACCTACGAGAGGCTCCCAATTTTGTTTATTTTATGGTCTAGGGTTATTAGGGACTTTCACAAACCCTAACTTCGCGATGATCGTATGCAACGGGTACGTACATATAGGGGCCTAATAAATAAGACAAGTTAGACATATAGAACTTGTCATAATAAAGCATAATCAGCTCATACATGTTTTTTTTTTTTTTTTTGTAGATGTTTTAAGCTTATTTTACGAGAATATATTTCCTACTTGCTAAATAAAAGCTCACTCAGATATGTTCATGCTGTAAGTAAGTAACCTGTCAGCAACTTGTGATAGACGGTGGTGAACGACGGATGAATAGTGGAGATAGATATGGGTACCGCTTATAAAAGTATCTTCCATAATAGTTTTAAAATGAATATGTATGCATATATAGTTCTTATACAAGTATGATTTAAAAGCATAAATTGTAATTTTATAGTCTTAGTTTAAGTTCTTTAAGACTACTAAGTTGTAATATACTTATATCAAAAGTTTAAATAAGTTAATTATAGTACTAGCTAGTTTTAGAAATATTTTTAAAAGGTTCATCTTAATTAACAAATTGTTTTAAGAAAATTAATTTAAGTATTTAATATTAAGTTTAAAAAAATGTGTTCTGCAAATTCAATGCATTACGATAAGTTTAAGTTTAAGAATACAATTATGTAGTTAAGTAACGGCCACATAGGTAGAGTTGTTACAAGTGAAGTCATCAATGAATTTTTATATTTACATAGTAATACAGTATTACAAGGTTAATATTGTATTTCCTGGTCTTCAGCGATTCGACGAAATCGCAAGTAATTTTTTGTATTTACACGATAATAGAATATTACCAAATTAATACTATATTTTTCTACCGCTAAGGTTTGTTAAAATCGCTATGAGATTTTGTATTTACACTATAATACAATATTACTATGTTAATATTATATTTCTCAGCCTGTGGGCGGTCCGATGAGGTCGCCGGTGAGTTTTTTAATTTACACAGTAATATAATATTACCAAGTTAATACTGTAATTATCAACTATTGGCGGTTGGGCAAAGTTACCAGTAAATTTTTGAATTTACATAAAAATATAGTATTACCAAGTTAATATTGTATTTCTCAGCATGCTGATGAGTAAGGAGGATGAGAGATATAGAGAAGAAAGAGGTGGAAGTATTTTAGAGTTTTTATTTTCAATTTCTTATGAGATATTACTCAATTTCTCATAATATGCTATTTACTATACATTTTAAAAGAATATGACATTATTTACTAAGTTTTAACCTAAATTTGTTATTTTGCTCTTTCTCCCTATTGAATTCATATTATGGATCTGTCAATCGTAAATGGCCTTGATTTGAATTTGACCTCGTTTGGTTATAGGTTCAAAATTGTGTAGTTTTAAATTTTATGGTTTGAATGGGTAGTTTTTAACCTATGTGATTTATACTATATTTTTGAACTAATATTTAAAATTTAAAGGTTTAAATCAACAATAAAATATCACATCAAAAAATTGGTATTTAGAAACTATAATTTATGAAGGCAAACAAGAATAAGAATAGTTTTTACTGTAGAGAATGGTTCAAAAATGTTAAAATTTAACAAGGATTAAATTTTCAAAACTGACTGTTTAATCCGTTCTTGTAAGCGCAAG
>CAMOHE010049485.1:89509-178526 GCA_946598075.1 Artocarpus hirsutus
TTTTAAAGCTGTATGTTGAGAATTCTTTATTATTAAGAATTCATTTATTACTAAGTTTTGGAAAACAATTAGTATTTCCTTTAAAGCTATATGCCAAGGATTCGATAGCAAGAATCCATTTAAGAAAAAAAAAATTTATCCTGAAATTTTGTACTTTATTAATAAGTATGTTTAAGTTTAAGATCAAGTTAAGTCAAGTGACGGCCACGTAAGTGAGGGTCGTCACAGGTTATAGGTTCAAAATGGTGTAGTTTTAAATTTTATGGTTTGAATGGGTAGTTTTTAACCTATGTGATTTATACTATATTTTTGAACTAATATTTGAAATTTAAAGGTTTAAATCGACAATAAAATATCACATCAAAAAATTGGTATTTAGAAACTATAATTTATGAAGGCAAACAAGAATAAGAATAGTTTTTACTGTAGAGAATGGTTCAAAAATGTTAAAATTTAACAAGGATTAAATTTTCAAAACTGACTGTTTAATCCGTTCTTGTAAGCGCAAGTTCAAATCTACTTAAAGCATTCTTCATGAAAATTAACAAGATGAACTTTTTCTTTTTATTTTTTTTTAAATTTCATGTTTTTACTCTCTGTCTCTATGGAAGGTGATTGATCGTGGAAGTGGCAGCCCTCTTCTGCATTTTTCAGATCTTTAATGAGAAGAAAGAGAAAAGTCCACTCACAAACGAGATTTGTTATGAATAGGGACATACGTGATTTACACATGTGAGTATAAACGAGATTTGTTATGATTATGGACATACATGATTTACATATGTGAGTAAAAAATGCACATGGGTATTGATGATCAAAACGGTTTACAGTATAACGATGAAATGTGATTGTGATTAGTCCCTAAAAAATATAAATAAAGATAAAACTAAAAGAGAGAGAATCTAAGACAGTAAATAAAAAATAATAGTGTTGGAACTTGTCCAAGGAAAAGAACAAAAAAAAAAAAGCTGAATTCATTTATCTTGGGGAGATGCATAAAAGATAACGGCAAAGCTAAGAAGATGGTGCTTGGCTTTGAAGTAAATAGTCTTTCTAATTGTCTAAATGTATGAGATTGTTAAAATGTCTAGTAACAATACAACAACAAAATAACAAAATTGAAGTATATAAAGTTCGGACTATGGAAAGTTCTGACTATGACTAAAAAAAAAAAAAAAAGAGGAATTTTTATAGTAGACAAGACAATTTTGCTTCTAGACAATATTAGGAAAAACAACTTTAATCCAACTTATAAGTTCTCATGTTTTTATTGACAGATGTTTAAAAAGTTATCACATCAATAGATTAAATTTGTCAATAAATTAATGACATCTCAAGAGCTGGGATTAAAATTGGTTTCTCTAACATTACTCTTTGCTCCATCAATGAAGTAAATGTGTTTTAGCTACCAGATTAACTCTTTAATAATTTGATGTACAATTAGAAACAATTTAGTATTGCATGTTGCAAATTTTTAACTTAAATAGTTGCATATCAAATTGTTTAAATTATATTTCGACGACTCAAACATCATTATCCATCAATGAAGCAAGATTGCATTCTTTATCATAAAATTTCCCAAAGGCTAGCATATTTAGGGAGTGTTTGGTATGCTGTAATCTTGATGTGGGAATGAAAATCTTACGAATTCCCATGTTTGATATAAGAATTCTATGTAGATTACCCCAAAATAGAGTAATTTGAATCTCACCCAACAAGATGATATTCATATTCCTCGAAATCTCAAAACTATAGAAATCTCACTGTTTTTTTTTTCCATGATGATGATGATAAATAAGTAATATAATATAATATAAAACTATTAAATATTTATAATATTATTAAAACTTAATATTATATAAAATAACAATATATTATAAAGAATAATATTGAAATATTACTTCTTAAAAGCCCCATTAGACTTTTACTTCTTAAACTTTTTATGTTGAAATATTACATTCTAAACTAAATATGGTAATTAGTTACTTGTACTTGTTAAAATTGTGACAATATGCTTTATTTTCTTCTTGTGCCGCCTCAACAATAGGGCTTGAATGGCCAGAGCTTGGTGCCACTTTTGGGTTGGTTTCCAGACTCCTGGCCCCATGGGAGGGTGCTAGAGCGAGGTGATGAAGGCGCATCTAAGGAGAGCTTGGCTTACCGACTACTTGGGGGAGACACATTTTTTTTTTTTTTTGGGGGGGGGAGTTGCATTTTGACATGATTTGAGACGCTAATTCTGACTGTGCTCGAACCCCTATAGCCTCAAGGCTGAGATGGCTCGCTCCCACGATGTTTGGAGGGAGCAAAGGGGATGTTTCTTTCTTCATGGGTTGGAGGAGTAATGGTACCTGGCTAAGATTTCTTGAAGCCTTTTGGCTCTATGGAGTGGTGGGCTAGGGGATGCAACACCCCTCCAGATCTACAAGTTGGAACAACAAGTGGTCCTTTTCACTCGATGGAGGTCTACATCTTCTTTGACTTTCCTTTGGCTTGCCAGTGGTGCTTCGGATTTTGCACTTTTGCTCGGTGGTAGGTGGCTCCTCACCAGAGGTTTCATCATTTTCATTTCAGCTTTACCTGTTTGGCGTTGTGTTTGTGTTTGTGTTTGTCAAATTACAAAGATGATGTTTTCACCTGGTAATGATAGTATGTCTTCTGCTCTAGCAGAATATCCATAGCACTCTGTTGTTCATCGTAGGCTAGCATAGCTGACTATCATGCAAATCCAAAAAGGCCTACTCTGCAATTCGCTCGAAAAATAGGGGGGCTTGCCATCAGACCCACTTCCCTGTTGGCTTTTTGTTAAAATAGCAGAGGTGGTCTCCCCACCTCTCGGTATTATTTTAATGTCTAGTCCATAAGTCATTGTCCTTTGGCAGTTATGTTTGCCCTTGGTGCATTTAGTTTCTTGATCTTGATTGACCGAAGTTATCCACAGTCTATCATGGTATACTTGAAAGAGCCATTTATGTGCTCGATTAATAATGTATATATTCGAATTCCTCTTATTGGAACTTGATGCACGTATTACCCCTTGAGCATTTTAATGAAACTTATTGGTGGTTTCGATCAATTGTTGGGGTTGCATTGCTAAATGCGTTGTGATCTTTTGCATCTGAATTGGTGTCTATAATGTTCTAATTTGGAATGCAATACCATTTTCAAAAAAAAGAAATTGTAACAATATGGCCAAACCTGATAACACTGCTAAATTGTTAGAAAATACTCATGTGGACCTCATGTTTTAGGCACTTTTATGCTTTTGATACTAAATTTGTAATGCTAAAAAAATTTATTAATTTAAATCCAAAATTTATTTGAATTTAATTAATGAATTTTCCCTGATTAATCGTATTTTGTAAAATTATGATAAAGTGTAAATTATTTACAAATTATTAATGTGTAATATGTCTATGAATTTTGTACAATTCAGAATATTTTTAATATACAAATTTTGAAAGTTTAAATACTCAAAAAATTATGAAAAAAAATCCAAAAATGAAATTTATATCGCATTAATTATAATTTTGTAGTATAAATTAATAAAGGGTAAATATGTTATTTTAAGAAGAAAATCACGCCACGGTCCAAAATAGCATAAATATGGTTAATTACTAGTTAGTTAAACTGGTAAAGGATTTTGTGTCTACAATTCATCGGTGGATGAAACACAGTATAAAAAGACACACAAAAGTAAAAAGTTGTGCAATACAATGTAGTTATACAATTAAAACAAAAATACGGATATATAGGATACTATGTTAGGATTAGAAAAGATAGATAAAAAGTAAGTTATTATATACAAAACTGTTTAAGGGTTTATCTCCTTTATTTTCCACTCAGCATAGGAAAAATACAGTGCGGTATAAATCTACACTATGAAGTTTGCGAGACCTACCATTAATTGCCACTCAAAAGGTGGAATTTTGCCACAACACCCTAGATGTGTCATGTTGTTACCTATAGCTTTTGAGCCAAAAATTTGCCACAAAAGCTTAAAAATGATGACTATGCATGATGAGTCATTAAGTTGTAATAAATTTCACTTAGAACATAATTTTATCCATGCAAATTTGGAAAAAAAAAATTACTCCACTTCTCCCCTTGGTTTGACAACCCTAGAACTCCACCTCCTAATTTTTTTTTTTTTTGGGCTAAAAAACAACCCAAAAATTCATCTCCTAATCAAGAGTTAAGGCTACGATCAAGTGTTAGGTTTAAGAAAACGCAATCTTGAAAGGTAAATCCTAGACTTTCTTTATGCGTTTCTAGGTTTTCTTTGGGTTTTAAAGAGAATTTGGATAGGGGTCTTCTTGCCATGATTTATGTCTAGGAAGATTGACAAAAAATTAAGTTTCGTGGAGTCTCACAAGCTCACAAACCCTTTGGTAAAAAGCCTTATCTTTTATTTTAAAGTTTGATGTTTGTTTTCTTTTTTATCAAGTTTGGTATGTAGTTGCTTAAATATGGAATAGGCATGTTTAAGGAACTCTATGGCATGTTTATGTTGTGTGTTTTATGTATACTTATGATGATTGAAGGCTAGAAACTAGGGTTTCATGTTTTAAAAATTGAAGTTTGAAAATCTTGTTTCTTAAAGCAAAGTTTAGATGAAATCTCAAGGAAATATGATGTTGGTGAGTTTTGAGGTCAATTTGTTTGCTTTTTTTTTTTTTTTTTCAAACAAAGCATTAGATCTACTTAAACAGTGAGATTCATAAATTTTGTGAACAAAGCTTTGTGAAAATTTTGAAATGACTATATTGCAAAGATTTGTACAAGCTCGGCAGGATTAAAAAATAACAAAAAACTCTACTATTTAGTTAGAATTTTGAAAAAGTTAAAATACAAAAGTTGTAGAACTCATCGAACTGTTAGAAATTGTAGATGGCTAGCAAAAATTCCGCACAGTTCATGAGTTACGAATTTTGTAAGTTTTAATCACAAAAATATTCAAAAATGTGTTAAAAAGAAAAAACATTTTAAAACTAAGGAATTTGACCTAAAATCTTTAGAGAAATAATTCTTGTGAAAAATCGAGTGCAATGGGTATAAAATGATTGTTTTTATTTCAGAAGAAAATTTGTCAAAATTTTCATAATTTGAGTTAAAATCGCAAAGTTTTATTAAAATAGATTTTCCGCAAAAACAAAGTAGACCCCTCATTTTCTTGCCTCGTGGTCAATAAGTAACACTTTGTAACAATTTCGTTAAAAAGGGCTCAAAAGTTTTCCAAGGCCAATCTAGGGCAAAAATGTCATTTTTTGCAAAACAGCTCGGACGAACCCCAAAACATCCGAAATAGAAAAACGCCCCTTAGCAAGAATTTTTTCGTAATTTGTTAGTAACAAGAAATTTTGTAACGCTCGGGTTTCTTTCAACAAAACAAAACAAAAACAAAAACAAAAACAAAAAACCGACCCATGACTAGATTAGGTATTTAAGTGTCTAAGTTTTGTTATCGATAGGTAGTCAATAATAAACAAGTTAACTAATAACAATAAATTGTCCAAGAAAGACACTTAGACATATAGTGAGGGAATTAAGAGTTGGATAAGTGCAAAGTATATTCCAAGTAAGTTCCAAACCCCATCTACAGTGTGGATAAAAAGGTTTACGAAAATGCTACTTATTATCTTTTAGCTAATTGCACTTGTAGTGTACCTTATTTTAATTATCAAGCATCATGAATTGTATGTCACTATAATTTAATGGAACTAACAAACGATTCACCAAATAATATAAAAATATGTCGTACCAATCTCCCGACACAAGGGGAGTTCTATGTTATATTACGGTCTCGATGTACCTCACCTATGTGCACGTTTGGTATGACTACTTAGGCCATAGTTAAGTTAAGAATATGAAAGGAATAATTAAAGTTCATAAACAAGCATAAATGGATCATGCATAGAGATAAAATATATCTGTGGGCTATGTTTGGATATACCAAGCAATAGGTTGCCTATTTATTTCTTGCTGCAGGAAATCCAACCAAGAGGCCGGAATAGAATCACTGTTGAGCCGACATCGATGGATGAGCAAATATGTAGTCATGGGTATGGATACCACTATAAAAATACTTTTGCTATATAATAAGTATTTTGGGATGTAAAATTTGAAAGGAAATACTAAGTATGATACAAGGTGTAATATATGATAAGTATGTAATCCTTAACTTTTTTGAAAATAATAATGTGAATATAAGATATTTAAAATAAAAAGTTTTATGTATATATGTATGCAAAAAAAAAAAAAATCTTAATTGTAATAAGCTATGTAAGTAAATAAAGTAATAAGGAACAACTCAAAAGGTCGGGTTGGGATATTATTCCCTAAAATTTTCATTTTTGGAGTAGAATTTTCTCCAAATTTTTTATTTTTTAGAATTAATTCCTTCTTTTTGTCATTGCTATTATTTATTTAAGTCATATTGAAGCCCCTTAACAAAATTTAAGGAGTTAATTATTAAAATTAAAAGCTAAAGGGAACAATCTATCAACATATATAAATAATAATGCTCAAAACCTAAAAAGAAAAAGGAATAAATAAAGACCGATAATTATTAGGTGTTTGTTGGTTGAGTATCGTTGTTACTATTATTGTCAGTTTGTCATTTCACTTGGATTCTTCTACACACCGATTTATTGAGGTTAAATTCCAATATTCCATTTCCATACCTTTCAACCCCAGTTCTTTTTTTTTTTCCCCAAATATCCCAACACAACACACTAATTAAAAAAAAAAAATAGAAAGAAAGCAAGAAAGAAAAAGAAAAAGCATAACACTCATAATCGCTTTGAAATTCTTCCTCTTTCTTTTTTTGTTTCTTTGCTCTGTTTTTGGTCAAAATTTACAAGTCCGTCCAGAGCAGACAATCTACACCGACAAAAAAATAGGAAATAGCCGCCAAAAAACCAAAAAAAGTAAACCGAAAAACAAAAAAAAAAAGTAAATAACGTGTCTTCTTCGTAATTCAACGAAAAAAAAGGAACCAAACTGCAAGGTTTAAAACTTTATTTCCAAAAAAAAAAAAAAAACTTGAAAGATTAATTATAAAATTTCCCCTTAATTGTACCCTTGTAATACTGTGTTCCTAAATTTAAAAAGTATCCTACTTTCTCCCAAACTATAAAACGTTAACAAAAAATTTCTTTTGTTAGCACTTTTAACAAATCTTGGTACATAATTAAGATTTTATACCAGGAGTATTTTGATAATTTTATTATGTCTATAGCTAATTTAAATTTAAAAAGTTGATATAATTTAAAAATTTATTGTCAAAGATATAAACTAAAAAACTTCAAAAAATATTTAAAACAAATAATTGCTTCTTCACTTTATTTGACTACATCAAGATAAGCTAGCAATCTAATGTTTCACTAAAATTGTTCAACAGTCCTATTATTTATATAATATTGTATAATTTATACTCATATCATAATTCAATGAGTTTTCTTTTAAATATTTTATAAATTAAGAAACATATGTTACATAAATTAATGTTACGTTTTGAAGTATAGAAGAGAATTTTTATAATTAATTCCAATTTAAAAGTACAAAAATGCCCCTAAATGTAGATGTGTTGACAAATTACTCTTTCTCGCATATAAAAGCTTAAGGGCATGTTTGGTACATCTTCTTGTATTGTATTACATTGTATTGTATTGTATTGTATTGTATTATATATAAAAAAATATAATATAATATAATATAATACGGTGTGTTAAATAAGCCCACCTTATAATATATATTTTGCATACATTTTTTTAGAGGAAATTTTTCAGACATTTTTTCCCCTCAAAAATAAAAATAAAAGCAAAAGCCAAAAAAACAAATCAATTTTTTTTTCCCAGAAAAAAAGAAAATAGAAATTCGGTAAGACCACGAGGCTCTCAAGACCTCAACCGTCCGTTTCTCCGTCTCTCTCCCCGCGGTGGTCGGCGACACTCGGCCATCACCACAACCACCGTCGTCGTCCTCTCTCTATTCTCCTCTCTCTTGCTCTAGAATTGCAGAGCAATCGCGGGACAGCACTGCCCTATCGCCAAACACATATCGTTTTCAGCGTCCGAAGTTAGCGCGTCTCTCTTCGGATCCTTTTCCTGTTCCTCGAGGTTACAATTTCTCTCTGGAGAGAACGAGAAGCAGTAATGCCAGCCCAGAAACGCTCCCTCGACACCTCCGAGGACGACGATCCCATGGATGACTCCAACCTTGACGAAGCTCACGACCACCACGAGGGTACGTCTTCTCTTTTCCCCTCCCCTCCCCCTCAAAACTACGGCCGTTTTCTGTTTTCTTTTCTTTTTCTCCTCCTGATTTCTCTTTTCATTGTTCATGGAGTTTCGCAGAATCCGATCGAAGCCCTTCTCCTTTCGACGAGAAGAAAGACGAGTAAGCTTTCTTTCTTTCGTCCATTCCCAAACGCACTTTTCTCCTTCTTCTTTTTTCTTCTTCTTCTTTCTTCTGATTGATTCGTACGAAGTTTTGTTGATGCCGAAAATGACGGGTACAATTCCCGATCCGTCATGGTTTCTTTTTTTTGTACTGCTTTTGGTTTATTGTACTATCATGCGGCAGGTTTAGAATTCGCTGCCATGCTTTTTTTTTAGAGTTTAAGGATGCAGGTTGGGAGAGTTGTTTTGTGGATATTCGTCGGTTATGGTGATATTTCGAGCCCTCAATTATTCGTATTCTTTACATATGCATGAATGTTCGAAGAATGATGTTCTTCGCTACAGTACTATTATCTTATAACCGCTTAGCTCTTGCATGGAGTTTCTCATCACAGATCGTTTCTGGTTCGTCTTGCTTTGCTTTATCTTGGAAGAAATTCGTCCTAACGGAACGTTACTAGAATTTTTCTCAACGTCACACAGTTTTTCAAGGCCACGGAGGAATGCTTTTTAAGAGATTTTGAGAAGGGGATAATAGCAGTCTTTAATGAAGGAAAAGTTCTCTGCTTCTTCGCGTCTTCGAAATCTCGCTGCAAAATGTTGTTCTGCGAAGAAGAAGTGTTTGTATCGACCGTGGCTAGTAATATAATGTGGTTAATATGATTAACAAGATTTTTGTCTACGATTCTCTTCTTGAAAAAATGTGCTTAGCATTAATTTTAATTTGGCTTGGCCGCAGTTTTAGTTTAGCCGTTAGTATGAGCGTGAAAGCTGGTAAATAATTGGGCATGAGAGATTTCCACTAATTTTTATGTTTACAGCGAAAATATGAATTTCTTCTTCTTTTATTATTATTATTCTCGTGTGAGGGAATATATATATATATATATATATATATATATATATATCTATATATATGGGTGTGTGGGTGTGTGTGATTGGGCGGGAATTGGCTAATCACCAACTCTTCTTGTATGGGCGAATATTTTGTTTTTGGAAATTATTGTGTCAACCTATCTGTCTGTTATATATACTGCTGTATGGAAATGTTCTGATTTTATGGTTTATTTGCAGATACATTGTTGTAAAATTGGCAGAAGTACGCAAGGAAGTTCAGTGCCCAATATGCTTAGGTATGATTATTGATTGGTTAAATATACAAAACTTTTCTGACCATCAATAAGTCACGAATTCAATCAAGCGTCACTGTTTCTCCTTTCCATGATGCACTTGCAGGGTAATCTTGTAAATATAGGAACATTATCATATGCAGAATGAATCGAGTATATAACAACTTGCATGAAATTTATAACACTAACGTGTATCTGGGGTGACTTACTGTTAAAATTTTCTGGTACATGACGGAAATCTCTGATGACGTCATTCGTCCACTTTAGAACCTTAAATTCAGGAATTATTGTCAAGTTTGATTTAGGTTTAAATGACATCTCAAGCATAAATATAGCGTAACTCTTCTCTTATTGATATGATTTCCAATCCTGCATTTACTCTGTACTATTTCTTTGCTGACAGTGCAAACTGATTGTTTAAGTTCTAGTAATTTCTGACATCGACAGATGAACCTCTTTCGTCAATGCATGAAATTGTTAAGCCAGTGTTTTATCTAACTTCCTTTACCCTCAAACTAGGTGACACTTCCATTTCTAGCTCAGTCAACGTCTTTGCTGAATGCTAAAAGTTGACTATATACAAACTCATTGCAAAAGCTGTTGTATGTCGTGTATCCTATAAGAAAGGATTCTATGACTTACTTAGTGGAAACTCATTTTAAAATTAATACTCTTAAATTCATCATCAGATTATTGATCTATGCATGGAGTGTTGCATGTCCAATCACCTCTTCATGCTGAACTGGTGGTTGTTCAGTTCTATAGGCATCCTTGCAAGGCACAGGGCCAAGTAAAACATCTTCTAGAGTGACCTGCAGCTGAAAAGATGCCATTAGAATCTTGAAATTCAAAATTTGTGACTTGTAAATCATTTTTAGGTTTAAAAGCATTAAGTAACCAGTTTCAGCTCTAACATGTTTTCTGATGTAACATGTGGTGATTATACAATTACTTTTTCATGCATTTATACCCATCACAGAATTTTGGAGAGCTGCATTTTGCTTTCATTCTATGTTTATATAGAGGGGCTCTGTTCTTGGTGCTTATCCTTCAAAATTACTGAAATAAAACAATATGAAGTTCATATGAAGTTACCCTTGTTAGAGATACATTTTTAACTGACAATTGTATGACTTCATGTAAGCATTAGAAAACGTTTTATTCCTTTTTCTTTGTGTTTGACGTCCAGTGTGAAATATTACTGCCTTATGGTTTAGGCTAATGCTCATTTTTTTAGCCACTTAGATCATTTTCATCTTCATAATCATGAAATCGCTAGTGTACTTTGTCCAAATAAGGAAACAACTGCCTACTTTTGATGTGCAGGCATTATTAGGAAAACCAGAACAGTGATGGAGTGCCTGCATCGCTTTTGTAGAGAATGCATTGACAAATCTATGCGCCTGGGGTATGTAGTTGGACTATCACATCTTTTCTTTCTTTCTTTTTTGGTCAATTGATATTGAATATATATATATATATATATATATGGAAACTCACCTGGTCTTTTTGAATGATCTAAAAATTTAGTTGGAAGTTGATTTTCGAGCTGAGCTGCTGATAGCTTTACTTTTATGGATACATGACCGTTTACTTTTAACTGTAGGAACAATGAGTGTCCTGCTTGCCGCACACATTGTGCTAGTCGCCGATCATTGAGAGACGATCCAAAGTACGATGCTTTAATTGCAGCTCTATATCCAGATATTGACAAGTATGAAGAAGAGGTATATAGTGATGTTGATCAATTGCATGTCAGATTGGAAATTTCATTTACCATGTAATTTTGTTTTGCTAAGCTCTTATTGTTTGATATCTACTTCAGGAGTTGGCTTTTCAAGAAGAGGAGAAAGTTCGCAATAAGCAGGTGCGATTTTTTTTTTTTTTAAGTTCCTTTGTGTCATTTACACAAGCTGATGTGCACGAAATTTGCTAAAATTTTCACGCATGAATCTCACCTGTTTTCTTCATTGAAGAAGTACATTACCTTTGTTTCTTATGATCTTCTTTTTTGAGTTTAATTTTGAGGCTTCATTATGCATTCTTATTTGCTTTAGTTTAAAGATATTTGTTTCTTTAGTTTCAATGTGTTGGTTGAAGTAATTAATATTTAGGTATTGATCTGTACAGATACAAGCAACCATTGCCCAAACCTTAAGACGTCAATCAGAAGCTCTTGGTAGGAAAAGAACACATGCTAAATCCACAGCAGCTGCATTTGTGCGGAGATCACATGGTACATATCGAAATTTGAGGGGGAGAAGAAACTTGCGAAGTTCTGCAGAGAATCAAGGTTCTGATGACAATGAGGACGCAAATGGTAATGATGGAAGCAAAGATTCGTCCTCTGCAGATGAGCGATCAGAACCAAGACCAAAAAGACCCAAGAGGTGGTCAGGATCCCGGTATTCTCAGCCTTCTTCGGCAGGAACTGGTGCAGATGGTGACGACAATGATTCTGAAGTGAACAACAGGGAATCCATGGGTCCATCAATGGGTCTTGTTGGCAGCTCCGAGAGGCTTGCCTGGGGAAAAGGCGGTATGCGCAGTCACACCCGACATGGAAGTAACAGTGGTAGCAATGGTAAGCATGGCAGGAATAGCCGCCTTTCGAAGTTGGGGGATTATCTCCGAAACTCGGATGAAAATAATAATGAGGTAAATTAAGCTTTGCTTGGCTCTAATCCAACTGGACTTTTTTGGTGACGGCAAAGTACGAGGATCCTTTCTTCTTTTTTTTCAATCTGAATTCATTTTAGCTAATGCTGCGCAGTCCCGCTTTCACCGGGTTCGTTACATCATTTGTTCATACCCGCACACACGCACGCACGCATGCAAGTATCTAACTTTTTTCTTTTCCTCCTCTTATTTGAGTAATATTGTTTACTTTTTCATTGCAATGACTATTTCAGTTAGATATCCACCTCATGCTTGTTCCTATTGATGAAGAAAGAGTTCCAAACTTGCAGAGGCCATATCTTTCCTGCAGGCCTTCCTTGTCAGTTATACGCTTATCTGAGGTGATTCATATAAACCCCACCAAACCCTCTTTTTTTTTTCCCTTCATCTTGCAAAATAGTTCTTTTAGAATTTAAATAACCATGCTGAAATTGGTTCTTAATATTCTTGCAGTATGTCGCTCTTCAAACAGCATTGCAAGCTGATGAAGTTGAGATATACTTGGTAAAACAGCTTGATGAAAAATTCAATCCGTCGACCTTCGCAAACATTGCAATTTTCAAGTCCAGTGTATCGGAATGCAAGGAGAAGTTGCAAGTTTTGAAAGAGCAAGAAACTTTGGCAGAACTTAAAACTCACAGTTTTACATGTGGATATGTGGTAAACACTTTGTCCATAATTTAGACTTACCTGCATCGATTAGTTCTTGCATGCATAGACTGATTGACTTGCACTCTTGATAAAAAAGTAGTAATTATAAAAAAAAAAAAATGAGGGCTTGTTTCATCAACTTTTGTCTGTACGGTTTTGCAGCTTTTAGCATATCAGAAGAAGTGGAGCTCAAAGTGGCAGTGCTGACTACTGTTCTGCTGCCTTTGTTGTGACAACAATATTATAAGTCTCATCATTTGTTTTCATATGGTACATATATTTTCATACTTGCTTTGGAGGATGTCGGGTAGGCTTAGTCTTATAGCTTAAGTACTCCAAAAATATATCAGTGAATAGAAACATGATGGATTTTGGGAGCTTGCAATGTAAACAGACAGATTTTAGAACTAGCTAAATGGTTTTTTAATATTTTTATTGTCCAATTTGTTCCTAGTTTACAAAGCATCTACGGATTATGCTTTTGCTTGAATTTCTTTTTTATTTACATTTATGTAGATGTAGGCCAATTTGGAGGCAATGCACACGTTCTCTATCCCCTTTTGTTCTAGCTTTGTCTATGGACAATTGATAGTGGGGATTGCATGCAAAATAATGTTGTGACGCATAAGTGACTGAAGTGACTGAGAGACCCCATAAAAGTAAATTTGCAAGTGTCAAAATTTCTGTTTGCTTTCTATGTTTGTGGCTTCTAAATTCATGTCCAAATACACTAACAATTCGGATTCTAAAATTTAGACCAGCTTAAAGACATATGTCTGAGGGAGTCGTAAAAAACAATGCTCCAGTTCTAGGCACTGCTAAGCAATTAAGCATTCGGCACTTGTAGACACAATGAAAACCAAATCCATGAATTTTCCCGGCAAAAGTGATTGTAGGAATGCTACAAGGTGGGAAGTATCTTCCCTTATTAAACGGGGATTTTCCATCATGTAGGGCCATTGGCCGCAATCCTACGATTTAAATTAGATGCCGCTTATTAAGCAAGTGTAACGGTGTTGCTTTAAGAATTCTTCCGTGCTAGTTTTTGACTCATCCATCAGTCTCACTCTTTGGCCTTTCTCGGTTTTTCTTTTTCCTTGTAAGAACAGTCATCTGCCTCACCAGAAGAGATTAGAGCTTGGAATCTTAAAATTTTGGCTGAGCAAAATGTCAAAGTCCCGTGTCCCAGTTAAGTTTGGATATGAAAACAAAACAGAAAGAAAGAGTGGCAAAGATAATCTTGTGGCAGATTCGAAATGAAGATGATTGGAAAAATTGGCCAATTCTGCTCTTGTAATGTATATCGATTTTACTTTTATGAAATGCTAATCTTTCCCTTGTTTTGGAATTTGATTAAGCTTTAAAAAGAAAAGAAGAGTGTTGAGAGGTTTTCGACTTTTTTTGGTCTCAAGGGGCCAAAGATAGTTATCAGTTGAATCATTAAACGAGCTAGTTAAATAAACCATAAATGGCTGGAATAATATCTACGCGTCTGATTTGTGTCAGATTGAAAAGAATTATCATCAGACGACGATTATGATATCAGGAGACTTTTGTAAAGTTAATCAATCGTGTCCACTATATTAGCTTAAATGGGACCGTATATTCTCCCCGTAGAGTGCGCGTGCGCGCGTGTGTGTCTGATCTCCTAAGTAAAATACAGATCCGTGAGATGACCTTTTCGCTTTACACTCATCTATTGTTCGTATAATCCATATCTTATAAAAAAAAGTGTGTTTGACACAAGCGGGCGGAGCTAGGAAGTGTTTTTTAGCAAGTGCGTGAATTAAATTAAAATTATTAACTAAAACACATCATTATTATATTAATAAAAGTTTAATTCAATTTTTAAAATTTATGATTTATAAAATTATGAAATCACATGTGGTTGAGTTGTTTATTTATAAAACGTTTAGCAAACCAATTGAAACTAAAAGTTTTGGTTTAAAAACTATAACATATGAAGGTTTTATACTGTAATAATCTTTTCTTTTAGAAGTAGTTGCTGCAAGCTTTAAAATACTGTTGGCTTCGACCGACTTGTCAAATACCCTTATGGTATTTTGAAATTTAAATATGATACGTTGTTTGAGAATTTTGATTTGAACCAAAATTTTTGGTTCAAATCAAAGTTATTATAGCATTTTTTTTATAAAATATAAATTGTTGTAGTGTTTTCGATTCAAATTAATAGTTTAAACCAAAGTTTCAAACACTCTAAAAATTCAAAAAAATACAATTTAAGAGAATAATTGAAACTTCTTTAAATATTTTAATAGAGTTATTGTTAAAAACAAAGGTTTCAGCGGGGTAAGATAAGAAGCAAGTGAAAAAAATAAATATCATGCTCATATCATATTAAAGCCACTTGGCTCCCAACTGGGCCTAAGGTGGCTGAACTATTGTTTAATATATTAATTTGAATCAAAACTTTAAATTCAAATAATATAAAATATAAAAACTTCACTATAATTTTACTTTATACCATAACATATAAAAATTTTATACTGTTTTTATTCAAACCCAAATAATGCACCAAACATCCTATAAAGAGTGCTAGACAAACGAAATTATGCCAGGCCACCAACCCACACTTCGCTAGAATCACCACACCTTAGAAAACTAATTCCAACCTTACACAGAATAAATCCTGAAGAAAAGATGATTATAACGCCTTCATTTTTATAATGTTGAAGGACAGTGCCACATTAAAGCAAGTTTAAAGAATTGCTCAGGTCCGAAGGTAAAACTGAGGAAGTCCATCTCAATTACTCAACCATCATTGCTTAATTTGATTTTTTTTAGAAAGCTTTATCCCTTGAATCGAGGGATAGAAAGTGACACCCAACACATGGGACCACTCTCACCAAAGACAAGACCATCTCAGCATTATTTCTTTCTTTTTTTATTCTAAGAAAAGTTTAAGAGGACACCATTACAATATAGCTGACAGGGCCCCATGTGGGTCCTACATTTGCACCCTCTGCCCTATCCATTCTACGCATGACTTATCCCTTCACCAAAGCTTATCCTTTCAGTATTATTTTACAGAGAGATGATTGATACTAAATTACAAACAAGATAAGCTCAAAGCCATCATTATTTCACCAAACGATTGTAAATCAAAACATCACAAAATACATAATTTCATTTATTGAATACCATAAAGAACTTCATCAACACCATTCAAGGCAAGATCTTGACTAATAACAGTCATACAAAATCATACACATTCTTTTTTTTTTTTTGGGTATGTAAAATCTTAGAGATTCATCCTTAACACCCCAGAATGCTCATAAAAACGTACTGATCAAGCTGCAGGCTTTAGTATTAAGGTCAATTTCAGCTCACATAAAACCACAAACTCTAGGGGTTTTTCTTTTTTTCTTTTTTTTTTTTTTTCCTTTTGAGAAATGATCAAAATCTAGTTAAGCGACACGTAGACAGTAACCACAAGACCATCGGAATCAGAAATAAACGTGGAGGGTACTGGACGAAAAACGACACTATTTACATCCGACACTGCTGGTATGGCCGGGTCTCTCACTGATGCTTGCTCCTGGTCTCTCCGCTGTAGAGCCTGCCAAAAATATATATATATTAAACCACTACTATTGCAAGATCTAATCTAATCCAAAAAAGATCTTTTTTTTTTTAATAATTAGAATCTAATCAAAACTAGATCAGCAATATGACAAAAGATCAAGAGTAACTAACAAAAAAAAGGTGTAATTAATAGAAGTAATTAATTATAACTTAGAACTATTAATTTTTCTTTATTGCTCTTTGAAATACGAGAAAACTTGTACGACGGTATTCTTTTTGCCTTCTTATTATCTTACAAGCGCGTGTGAGTCACGTACCAGTCGTAGACGGTGGGGGAGTTGGGGGACTCAGGCTTGTCGAAGAGGGAGGCGCCCAGACTCTTGGTGGCCAGGTTGCTGCCCGGATGAAAGACGCTCCTCCACACGTTATCCTTACGCGCCGACAGCGGCGTCTTCGGCGTCACCGGCGTCCCTGGGCTCGCCGGCATCGACATCGACCGAGAGTACAGCTTGCCGGTGCTCACCGCCGCCGCCTGATCTCCTTCTACAACATCTTACAAGTAATAACAACACCCAAAAACAAAATCCCCGCATCAAATTAAAAAACAAAAAACATGCAGACGTACGTTTTTTAATTAGCTACGTACTTTTGATCATGAAAGTTTTCAAACATATTAAAAAAATGAATAAAAAAAGTACCTTTGATGATCAAGGGGGAGGGCTTGGTGGTGGTGATCTTCCTGAGCTTGCCAAGGCCACGTTCAGGAGAAGGCCCAGCGAAGACATCATCCCACAGTTTATCTATCAGAACCATCTTGAACTGATCTCTCAATCTTTATTATTTATATAACGTTTTAATATTTCTCACTCTCTCCTTTCTTTTAATTTCCAAAGACGCCTTTCCTTATACCCCTCTGTATGCTATATATAGGACATAGATGACCATGTAAGCTAAAATATCTCTTCCAAGAATAGGTTTTTTTACCCTTTTGCCCCTAAATTTCTCTCTTATTAATAATTTATTTTTTTAACTTTTAATGTAGATAGGTTACATCTTGATTTTTCAATTTTATAACAAATTCTTATTGATATTGATGCTAATTTCAAATAGAAATTGACATATTAACTTACATTAAATAGTTCATTAATAATAAAAATGGTCATTTTTATATATTTAAATTTATTATAATTAATATTATTAATTAATTTTTTATCAAATATAAAAAATTTTAAATTATTTTAAATAAAAATTTTAGGTTAATATTTATAAAAAGGAATAGATATTTTATGTTTTTAATTAACTATTAATGTAAAAATAACATGTAAATTTTTATCAAAATACTACTATTGTCACAATGAGTAAATTTAGTGTAGATTTATAGATTTACCTTGTCAAAATTAAAAGTTTATACGCTGAATTAATGCACAAATTCAAGGGCAACCGTGGAACAAATCTAACAAGCTTCAAGCCCTCCCAAAAAAAAAAGTATTTGATGGGTTTCACTTTTGCTTCGACAGGTGTCGGTTATGTCTTATTGTGTTACCGTCCATGGCGGACGGGAAGTAGGAAAAATAGGAGTGGAAAAGACAATTAATATTGGATAAGAATGAAAAGCTGCAGTGGTGGGGCCCGCCAATTAATATCTAGTTCGAGATTTTGTGTGAGTAGGTTAATGGGTTGCCTTCACAAGGGTACGCTTGGGCTTGAATATTTCTTTTTGAGAAGCCTTGGCTTGAATGTACTAATAATTGTTTTGGCCAACTCGTCAGAGTAAACGTGGGTCCGGAGACATGGATGACATGCTTTTGGAAAACGACAATGTGGATCGCATCTTTGAATGAGGTTGAATTTCTTTTGTTCTAGTATGTGAATTTGAGCACTGCAACTTTCTTTTTTGAAAATTCATTTTCACCGTTGCAGTTAAAACCTCGCTGTTATAAAATTATAAGCTTCAATCTATAATATAATATATTTTTAAAATAAAATTTATGTTTTGTTAACATCAAGATTTTAATTTAGGAAAATTTTATTTTAGTATTTGGATTATTTTAAAATATAAGGTTTGTATCTCTATTTTGAAAAATTTTAGGTCCTTATCTCATTTTTTTTAAAATTTTTTTTAATACTTTAAAGCTTTTTTGAGACATAAAAAGATAAAATTATTTTTTTATAAAATATTATTAGTCGACCAAAATGTTAAGTAAGAAAAAAAATTTTAAATGGATGTTTGGTATGAGGATTTGGGTATTTAGGTGTTTGGTTGTAGGCATAATAAATTTTTTACTCAAAATTTTAGTCAATTAATTATATTCTATAAAAAAAAGTAATTTTATCTTCTTGTGTTTTAAAAAAGGCTCCATAAAACTAAATTTTTTTTTTTAAAAGATCAAAATACCACATAAAATTTTAAAAAACAAAAAATACCAAACTTAAATTTTCAATATAAGACAATACTAAAATAAAAATTTTTCACTTTATTTTTTTAGAATTAAATAACATTCCTCTTTCTTTTTTTCAGTGATGTTATTTCAATAACATGAAAAATTTAAAGGTATCAATTCCCATACAAAACTCGGATGCCAATCCACATATTGGATTTTGTCTTTGTCGGGAAGGATCTAGAGTTGGCCAGTAGAAAATGGAGCACATAAGGTTACTGACAATCTTATGGATTTACCGCATGAAAAACTTTTTTTTTAGGGTGGGTCTCATCAGATGGGTTATCTGGGCGGACCCACCTAGTAGGGCCTACCCTATAGAGAGGGCCGGGCTGCAGTTTGATTGGGATGTTTAGAATTGCCATTACTATATATATTTTTGATAAAAAAATAGATAAGGTTAATTAAGTATTGTTTTTAAAATATGTGAAAATATTCTTTTTAAATGAAAATTTTTTAAAAATTATTCTAAAAATATTTTTAAAATTTTTGTTTCAAAAAACATGTGAAAATATTTTAAAAATTCAAAGAACAAAAACAAACGGAAATCATCATCAGCTTAAAAAATCTGCATGGAAGCCCAATATGATTGCCTAATCTTCTTGTCTATGCACAACTGAAAATGAAAGTGAACAAGAAAACGGATGGAAAAACGATTGAAGAAAGGCGATGAATTTAACGTAGTTTATATTTTATATTCACGGATCAATTAGGATAAGATCTTTTTCATTATATGTTTTTTGATATTTTTCCAATGACTTAGTGCAAACATACATGTAGAGAGGTGTATCTCTTTTGCAATCCGACAACCTAAAATCAAGCTTATAATAATAATAATAATAAAAACAACAACAACAAAAACAATTATGCAATCTTTAAAAAATGAAAACTAGCACAAAATGGCAATTATAAGAATAATATTTGATAATCAATCGCACAAAATTTCAACACTTCCATAAGCTAGTGTATAAGTATCTCACAAGCACCAACTTGCAGAAATGTTCAACAACAGATCTTTTGACAATGCACTTCAACAACGTTCTTCGACGGATTCCAAACCCCCCTCCCTCCTTATTTTTTTCCAGTTTTGCTCTTCGATGGCGTTGTTTCATGTTCAAGTTCACGAGCTTTTTTTTTTCAATGAAATGGAACGAGGGGAACGTCTCTTCAATGGATGGTTGGTACAAACACTTCATTTTTTTAAAAAAATCAATATATATATATATATATATATATTTCTTTTCTTTTCTTTTCTTTTTTGTCTTTTTGAGACAATAAAGAAGTGAACATCTATATATGTCTATGTGTGCACGCGGGCGGGATGAGGAGGCGTCCCTTAAACATAACAGATATGCTGATGCCTAGCTTTGGTCTGCTGTGTATCAATACCACATGCAGCTGCACACTGTGGTTAGATGGCTCCTCTTGCTTGTCTCGACCTTCCGAGGTAGACTTGCACAAGAAGAGGGACGCCTTGGAAATCAATGGGGCACTAGTGTAGTGCCAGCTAAAGACTCTCTGACACTTAAGTCAAGTACCTGTTCGACAAAGTTTGGGAGTGAAGTTACGTGGGAAAGAGCATGTTATCTTGAGCTACAGTAAATGCACTTAATTTATATGCTATCATTTGAACCGGGTGTTAGGTGAGTTTGGCCCGTAACCCGTGTGTCACATGAAGACCTGTCAGGTGACAGGCAACAAGTATCGTAATCCCTTCGGGAGGTTTGGTCTCCATCTGAGGGTTGGAATGAGGCTATATGTCTCTATGATGAGTTGTTGCCTAGGTGTAGGCCCTGACAGTCTGACCCAAGCACTCTGCTGGTTCTAAGGAGTTGGGGGCCTTATGCGACAACTATCAGGGTGCATGGGCACCTTGGAGAGGGAAATGATGGCTTTGGAGCTTCGAATTGGCTTCTCAATGATGTTCCCGAGCATGATAGCTGAGCAGCCACAGAGGTGGTTCTAGGAAAATAAGCTAGCACACCCCTAACAATAGCCCTCCAGTGCACCTGGTCGATTCTCGGTTGGGTGTACTATGTTGGGAGAGAATGGTCGGCTGCGGTTGGTCTCCTGAGCTGGCCTCAGGGCGATGGAATTTGAAGGGACATATGGTCAAGCTTGACAAGACACATGTCAACACGCGAATGGCCGTTTCCTTTATGAGCGTAATCATTGCCCTTGAGTTTCGACTATAAATGTGGGCTAATTCTCATCATTCTAGAGTACTTCGCGTTTGAATTCTAGCCTTTTGAGTTTTAGATACCGAGCAAGAAAAATTTTGAGGAACTTATACACATACCCAAACAGCATTTATCCAAGCAACTTTTTACCCGAACAGGTAATTCCCTAATATAAGACGCAATCATGAGTGAGTTGAGTGATTCCTAGTATGACTCAGTTAATATCTCTTAGTCGGACTAGGAAACCAAGACTGATCAAGCTTGATCTGAGGAGGTTGATATCATGGAGATGTCAACCGGGCCCGAAGAGGCTGCTCGGTTGGTCGAGATCCTTAGTTTAGGACAAGAAACAATTCTAGTGAGAGAATTCCTTGACATGTTTGAAGGGAGGCGTCCTATTAGGCCCTGCAAGAGATAAGATCCTTACATCGGGATGGCCGCCACGGGTACTTCTAAGGTTATTGCCCTAGAGCATACCCGCTTGGCGGTAGCGTTGATGTGTCGAGTACCTTAGGTCGAGGCGCCAAGGTAGTAGCTCCTATAATGCGAGAAGTGACCATCGATCCAACCATAGACAAGGAGAGGCCAGCCCAAGATGACGAGGCCGAGGACGAGGAAGAAGAAGCAGAGAGGCCCATTGTGGCGACCAGAGTCTGAAGAGTAGTGGCCTATAGGGTGCATCGGTCTAGCCAAACTTCAATGGCAAGATATACTTCAGGGATGATGTAGGGCCAGCTTGCAACTTTACATCGAGAATATCATATTCTTAACTACATCCCCCTTGCTCTGCCTAGGGAGGAGGACTCGCCAATGAACCTGTCGAAGCGGTATATCACTCTATACGTGGTGTTCTTCTGAGCAGGACTCTGCCTTTCATTCCACCCCTTTCTCTGCTAGGCATTAGACGACCTGAATGTGTGCCCTGCTTAACTTAATCCAAACTGTTTTATATCTTTGATCCGCATATATATTCTATGGAGGTACTTCTATGTGACCGAGATGTTATTGGAGGCTTTCAAGCAAATGATCAAGATGAAAAGGCTTCCCCAACAGACCGGGTGGTACTACTTCACCAAGTTCAAAAAGGACTTCATCATCTACAACCCCGACTTGGACAAATTGTGAAAATTTAGATGGTTCTACGTTGGAGGGAACTGGATGTCTTTGGCCGGTGAAGTAGTACCCATCGATCAAGTCATCCCTGATAGGTTTGAGTAGGGCCACATGTGGTCAAGGAGGTCGTGGGCTCCGAGTAGGCTCCTTGCGGCTATGGAAAAATTGTACACCAAGCTAGAGGCTACACGGCAGCAGATTTTTTTGTTGCAGAAGGCCAACTTGGCTCATTATGGTTGGTTTACTCAATAAACCCCCGCCGAGATGACGTACCTCTTGCTCATCCGGCCGAGCAAGTGACTTTTGCTAGGCATAGTGCTGTTGATGACCTGGGGACAAGCACCTACCAAGCCGGCCTATCGATGGGGGAGCCATCATCGTCTAGTTTCGAGGACTTGTCTGGCGGTTCCTTTGGTTTGGGGCCACCCATAGCTGATGAAGAGCTCAAGGACGTGATCAGGCAACTTTACCGGTTAGGCCAGCTCTGAATCAAAGGTATAACCCCAAGCTTTTTTTTTTTAGTTCATCGAGCTCCGCTTTACTTGTATTTTCTTTGTTTTCCAGATATGTCAAGAAGCTGTCTAGGCAAGAGAGATGAAGGAAAATGGAGGACATCTGTCATCAAACGAAGGGAAAGGAGGTTGTTGGGTCAAGAAGGAGAAGGACTGAAACGGCCAAGCAACCCTCAGCAGCCGACCCACCGAGCATCAGGCCTCCGTCACCGACAATACTAGGGAGTTCCATGAGCCGAGGTGACAGCACCCTACCTTCTTCTTGCAATCGCTTCACCTCCACCTGCCAAGCAGGTTGGAAGGTGTCGGCCGATGCACCTTTTTATGGTCGAGTTCCTTGGGGAGGCCGTGCCTGACGAAGACTTCTTCCTTTTGGCAAGAAACCAGTCTTACAGGACTGATACCGCATGGCCTTTCTACAGATCATCTAGGTAGGTTTGGCTTGCAAAAAATTAATGGGGACAAATGAGAAAAAAATCAATTTAATAAGGCATAAAAAATACAATAAGATTCAAAGAGAAAAAAGAAAAAAAAAAATTGGCATCCTCGTACAAAACCCATCACCTCCCATCTTGCGGACTCGTTGGAGCAAACTAAAGGCGCAAAAGAAAAAAATAAATTGAAAATACTTTTCGACCGCAATGTTGCCGTTTTGGTTGAAAGAGGAGAAAGAGTTTTCTCTTTTCTACATATAGTTAGATGAAATATATAGTGAATATTTTGTTTCTTTTTGTTTTTTTTTTTTTAAATATTTGTGTGTTTTGTTACAAAATAGACATTTGCTTCTCTGTTTTTTCCTGCAACCTCATTTGTCCTGTTTGCAAATGCACTAGTATAATACTTCTTTCTTCAAATTTATCCATGTTATCTGACAAGTTTTTTTTTTTTTTTTTTTTTGAGGATTTTTTTCCTTCTTTTCTTTTGCTTCCTCATTGTTATGTTATTTTGCCTCGTTGAAATAACCACATGTTTATTTACAAATTCATTTTTTATATTTTTTTTGAAATGCTTTTTCCCACTTGCTTATTCCCAAGTATGAAAACAACAATCTTTTTTTCCCCAAAAATGTGTCTTTTAAAGGTATTTTAGGCCAACCTTTCGGTTGTTATTATCTAATAGATGCATTCTCTCTATTTTGTTTTTGTTTGCCCAATTTTAATATGTATTTTTCCCCTTATTTTACTTTTGTTAACATAATTTCTACAATGTAATTATTTCTTAATATACTTCGTTTTAGTTTTTTTTTTTTTTCCTGCATGTTCATATTGATATTTACTTCTGCAGATGTGTCCTTATTTTATTTTTCATGTCTAATCCTTTTTATTTTAAAGCCAATACTTATAACGATAATTGTATTAGTTGTGTACTGATTAATCACTCGTTAAGACATTTATTATTAAATAAATAAAACGTGAGGATACGGTAATAAATATTTAATCAGGTCTGCACTGACGAGATTCCAGAACAAAATGCTTTATATTTAATTCTCAGTTAAGATAAAAATCCTTGGTATTTCCCCTTACAACCTCTGTTGTTATTGTTATATTTTTTAAGCAAATAGACGTTACTTTGCGCCGTTACCAACCAGATTAAGTCGCCTGCATTGACGACGACATGAAGAATAAGATAATGTTGTACTGTGTTTTTAGCTGCAAGAAAGTACACGTCATATTGATTAAAACAATGCCATACAAGCATATCATATAATATGCCCCAAAATAATAGTATGACAGAGACTAACGCAGCTCTCAACACGGCAAAACTAACCAGGGAAGAAATAGCAACAAACAAAACACACCAAAATTTACTGAAAAATCCACACACACTCGATGCATACATACATAAGCTGCAGATCTATATATATACAGGCTCTGGACTCCCTGCAAACCAAATGCATTAATAAACACCTTCAATGGCAAACCGCCTGCGAAGCAGGAGGTCCTTAGACGTTGCAGCAGATAACAACTCGCTTGAGTCGCTCTCCTTTGCCAGTCTAGTATGCTTTGAAGATCAGAAACTGAAGTCCTCGCCCACTAACAGCCACCGAATTCTTGAACAAGATGGAGACTTTGCTTTTTGTCAGACGAGGCAAGGCGTAACTGCCAGTGATCGGAGCATGTACGCTCCTGCTGATCTGTTGATCTCCAATGGCAAGCTTATACCACAAGCTTTTGAATTTCAGCCGAAGCAGCGTCCAAAGCGCAATCAGACCCGCCGTAAAGGCTCGTCACCAGCAACTTATACTGCCAACAAGAGATCAGGAGACAAAACAGGTGCCAAGGAAGTGTTTGATAAGCAAAAGCAACAGAGGAACCAAGTACTAGAGGAGGAGAGCACACCAAGATCAGGGTTCGGCTGGAAACTATTCACGTCATTTGCTTCCCCTTGTAGAGAATGCAAAGCTGCTAAGCCAATAGTGATGTCGCAAACAATTCCATGAGAAACCTCAAAGTTACATTGACATAGAAGCTCTTTCTTCCTTTTATAATATTCAATTTCAATCTGATATTCATTTCAGTTACACGAGAATAATAAATAGCTTAGGTTTAGAAGTAATAAGGCTTTTCGCACAACCCGAGGTTTTACGATTAGCGGCTTGAATAAAAGTTCAAGAACATGAGTTTATGGTTTTTATTTTTACTCTGATTAGGTTTAATATATGAATTTTGACTACTCAAGTAGTGTTAACCAGAGAATTTCATCAATCATCCTCCTCTTATGTAATTCCAAATCTCAAATTAGTGACAAACGCCTGGAAATGCCCCCACGATTTTATTTCAATTTCTGGACCTAAGAGTTAACTGAAATTCACTGCATAATTCCCGAGTTTATTTTATAGGAAATAGAGAAGTTCTGCCTTTCTATCCTACCTAGAAAATCCTTCAACCCTCCCTAAAAAAAAAAAAAAAAATGAATGAAAGCAAATCCTTAACTCCTCTTTCTATATATATGAACCTTGCGGACCATAAAATCATTCCGCGGTGATGGACGTGTAACTAATGGAACCACCGGTTCCCTATATTTTCCCAAGCATAAATCATGCCTAGACAATTTGTGAAGTTGTCGAATTTTTGTGTTAATCACCAACTAAGGAAGCGGAGTTTCCTGTCCTAAAGTCCCCAAAAGTGATCCATGCGCTAGGAGCTACCCTGCTCGTCAATATGATTAACAGTCTGTACCTGAAACTTCGTTAAACCTAAAGAAAAGTATCTACACGTTCTCAAGACCAACCATTCTCAATCTGTTGATCATTATATACCAAATCTAGGACATCTGACACTAGCCTCTAATAATCAACAGGTTAAAACACCGATAGACACCAATCATGTCGACGAAAGATATGCCATAAACAAGATACCCGAGTATGACAACGCAGAGAGTGGTACAAATAAACCATATATAAGCCTGGAAAGTTTTAAGCCCCAGCTGTTAGATAGGATGGTCAGAAGTCCATGCGTTATAAAGCTCAAGTACTAACATTAAGTCTCTGCTTTTGACTCTGATTGCTCCTCAATTCCAAAAAGAATCATATGCGTTAATTAAAAAAAAAAAAAAAGGAATTGTTTTGTGCTGTCTCAAAGCAATTAACGCATTGTTAATTGTCATCCACTGAAGCAGTAAACCAACCGAGACCTGTTTAAAATTTATGAAGTTTCAATGCCTGGTAAGCTGGTCTACAAATTGGAACCTGATGAGTTTAGCCCGAGACCCTTTAGTCTAATGGCATGGAGGGAGTTGGGGAGGCTTGGACGGGTGGGGTTGTAGGTTAATGTTTATTCACAAGATGACACATGGAATAACATGTGCTTTCTTTTTTTCCCCAGAAAAAAAGAGAGAGAAGGAGCTGGCTACAAATGCCAACAATGCAAGCATCTACATTTTTAGGCACTTCCCTTGTATTGGGAACTAAAATTTGTCTAACACAACTAAACAGAAGAAGTGAAAGAATACTGTCTACTTTAAATGGATCAACCGACTGGGGAAAAAAATAGTAAAAAATTGCACTTGGTAAAACATATCACCAAAAATTCATAGCATTCTACTTATGTTAGAGGAGCCCCAAACAACTTGTTCTTCAATTCCGATTAGCAAATGCTGCTGAAACTTAACAATAGATACAACACTTGGCCTATCGCTTAAAGTTTGCCATATATTTCAGCGTAGCCCTGCAAATAAATAAACTAATTGTCAAATGCTTAGCAAATACTGTATTCAAAGATCTACGCATCATCTGCTATGTATTGTGACGCTATCTCTTAAATCAATCACTCACCTCAACGAGCTTCTCTATTTTTGGACGGGAAGAAGCAAGATATTGCACGACTAATTCCATGGAAGTTGGTATCTGGTCGGGCTGCATGGTGCTAAGTACCTTCTCAACTGCTTTTTTAACAATCTTGTTATGCGCATCCTTGCTGAGATGACCCTCACGCCATCTTGGTTTCAATGACTCCTTAACTGAATCTATGAGCGCGGCTCGGAATTGCCTTAGTGCTTTGGATTCTTTTTCCACACCCCCTTCCACGGTGTTCCCAGCACCCATTTTGTTTTTTTGTCTTAAGCTATCTATTTTCACATCTAAACTATCCCTTGGACCAGGCCCTTTTTGTCTACCATCACTGGTTGTTCCAGTAATGTCTTTGACAGCAGATGAGCCCAAGGAATTCTCTTCTTTTAGCAATTTCCTAAGTTTCCGGTCGGTAGAAGTTTCCACAGTCTCTGGTTCAGTTGTCTGTGTATCTTTCCCGTGGTTTGTATTGTGAGAAGATACAGACGTTGTCTCATCATTACACACCAGGCCTCGGGGCTGTGAAACCACATCACCAATATTTTGTTGGTTTGACGTATTCAAAATCGATGATCCTTGGCTGTGGAGAGAAGCTTTCAAGGATATATCACCCAACTTGGGTAACTCAACACTATCATGAAGAGGGTCATACAAGCTTCCTGGAGTTGCTATTAAAGAACGAAGTAAGAAAGATGGTTGAAAGGGGATGGATGGCTCCCAATCATCAGAAGAAATTTTACGCTTTTTTGAAGTCAAATTATCTGGTCCAGAACCAGAAAAGTGAGAAGAGCTTTGAAGCAGAGAAGATGAGCTGGAGCCAAGATGACTTGCATTGAAAGAGGAATAACTAAATGGCAGTGACGACCCTGTCCATGCTGAGACTCGGTTAGATGAAAGCATGCCAGTAGCTAGAAGAGAATTACTTGAGCTTGAATTTGGAGGATGGCTCGATGGCCGTGAAGGCAGACAATTGTATGGCCTTTGGCTTTGTATGCTAGCCAGTTCTCCCACGCTTCTAGAATGATATGGATTCATAAATCGATGACTCGAAGAAACTGTGTATTCATGACACAACCTGTCCAAAGAGCCATGGTTGCCATAGTCATTAGCAGATCCGTTTTGCCTTTTCCTCTCGCTTCCTATATCCTTAAATGAGAACGGAAGTGATTCATCTCTCTGAAGCGACAGAAACTTGGGTAATTCGGAAAAATGATGCATGGTTTTGCTTTCTATGTGTTCCCATGGCTGGATCCTTTGTGACGAGAGTTGTGAAGAAAACAGAGACTTATTTCCAACGGAAGCAGCTAGATGACCTGTTACAGGATAAGGTAATTATTAGAACATCTTCAAGAAGGCTCTTAAGACACACTAGAAGATGCACGATATACCTTCAAGTTGGACTTCCTTTTTAGAATCAGCAGCAACATCCCCCTCACGCTGTGGAAGTTCAATATTCTGATGATCTTTTACATGAAGAAACCTACATGAACTACCTTTGATGCACCAACCTTTTGCATAAAAGTCACAGATGATTGCCAGGCGTTTATTTGGATCCTTGATCTCGGTACCAGGGGTGAGACTTCCAGTCTCTATCCCAGATGAAGCCAATCTGAAAATCGTAATGGTTAGGAATTGGTACAAGGAGAATTTTGGAAAGGTAAATAGGTGACCACGTAAGAGTAGGAAAAAGCCTAAACCACTACTTTGGCTCTTTGAAAAGAAATGTTCAAGAGCAAATTGGACTAGTAGAATCCAACCTTGATGCTGTTCGCTTTCTATCATCACTAGACAGCGTGCCCATATGCCTAATTTCGCCATGTGAATGTGGCATATCTTTCCTTTCAAAGAAATCAATCATTTGCATAGCAGCAACCATCTCTTTTCCATCAGCGCTGGATGCATTCGAGGTTTTAGCATTCAAAATCTGACTATCAGCCAAATCAGCCTTGCTATCAGAATTTGGATTTCTGCAGCGTGGAGAGGTGTTCTGTTCTGAAAGGGATCCAGCATATTTCTTATCAACTCCAAATTCCGCACTTTCATTTTTCTCAGCAAAAGCTACATCAAGGCTGACGTCCCCTCTGGTCGATCCAACGCTCCCATCACGTCTCTGAGATTTCACGTCTTCTCTAGCATCTACATAGAGAAAATAAATCAAGAACTAAGAAAATCCTAGTATCTAAAGTTTAATATTGGAGCCAATATGTCCTGACATGTCTCCAAGAGGTTATAAAATCAGAGTTGATGCTACTTACCTAGTCTAGTAGTTTTCAATAATAAAAGAAGTTGTTTAATGCAACTTTGCAGTTCTGCAGCAATGCACAACCAGCCAAATATTAAATAAAGCCCATGGCATAAGAATTTGTATATCCTATATTTATTTCTCAACTTCTCATCTTCTCTTCCTCTTCTATCTAGAATGTGTTGAACACGATCCAACTACTAGTAACTAGTTGCAGGTTTCCACAGCTTATATAGGAACGTACATTACTCTACTGCGGCCATGCAAACTCTTGCAAGAATTGTTCAATCGTAACCAGCCCATTCAACACCTTATCTTTAGTTTCATTCAGTCTTAACATCAACAATTCATTTTTCATCAAGGATTCCCATGTTGCCCGTTTGTCCTCCACGAAAATACCGATAAAATCACTAATAAACAACTTAACAATATCCCAAAAAGTAATCGACATATTATCCGTTAAAAACATGGTCTCCTTCAGTAAAAGACTTAGGCATGACAGAGGACAAATTATAACTTTTGTCTAACATTCAAGAGGAATATGAGTTACTTGATCGTAAAAGAACTCACCAAGGATATGTTAGGCCTTATACTAAGCAACATATTATTCAGACATTATATAAATATTGATTAAACAAACGTTGAGGCTTGAGTATCTATTGCCATCTGTTAACACAAATTAATCGGAACGAACTCAAGAGAATTGTCAGCATATTCCAAGTGGATAACGATCAAGGATTGTTTGAATGATCATTTAAAGTGATGATCAAAATTTGGAGGAGTGTAGTGATCAAGAATTATAGGAATGATCATAAAGTCAAATTCGAAAAATAAGAAAGATTTTCTCACCTGAATTTTAATTCCAAATGATCAAAAAATGTTTACAAGGGAGTTGTCTAAAGAACTCAAAACAAAACATGAGGAAGCAAAGTGTCATAAAGATCTTTGTTTGCTTAACAAAGTTCGTTTTTCGGAAATCAAGAACCCAGTTGCTTGATTTCTTGAGTTGTTGCTCTGATTGCATCGAGTACGTTCGTGGGGCTAAATGTAGGTATCGCTGCACGACATGTAGGCAAGTATGGCTTGGAATATGATCATGGCGGTGAAGGTAAACATGACTTGGAATAACGTTGTGGACCCAAAGATGAACAAGGCTTGAAGAAAGGTGGTGGAGTTGAAGGCAAACACACTTTGAGTAAGGTGTGACGACCTAACATCAAGCACTAAGACTAGCTCAGTTGACCATGCAAACAGGTCTTTACTCGATTTGAAGTAAACATAATTAAATTATAAATCCAACGAAACATCCACAAGTAAGTTTGAAAGTGTTAAGATTATTTAATTAGTTAGGTTGTTAACCAAAGAATCAGAATATTTGGAATATTCTTGGTTTAGTTCCTATAGTTATGCAGTTTGTTATTTTAGGTCCTAGAATTATGCTCTGTTAGATTTTTTTTCTTCTCTGGCGTACATTTATTTATTCACAAGTGAATGAATAATAAAATCTACTGAAGTTTATTCATAAAACTTACATGGTACCAGAGCTGGGTTCCATAAAACATGATGGAGAAAACACCGACTGCTGGAACCAGAAAACCAACATGGACCGAGGTCACAACCAAAACTTCGGGGACAATTTCCAATGCTACCACAAGCAGTGTAGACCACATAGGAGCAGCTACTTCATTGCAGATTTCTGTTCATAAATTGAACGGAAAAATTATCTAGAGAGTGGACACAATCGGTCAAACTCGCAGTTGATGGTTGAGGGAAGCTGGGATATTTGACTGGAGAAGTGACGAACCCATGGGAGATAGATCCACACTTCAAGACATGGAGATCGGAAAACCCATTGGTGACTGCATGGCTTCTCAACTTGATGGAGCCAGCAATTGCCAAGCCTCACATGTTTTACCAACGTCGAAGAAGGTGTGGGATTCAATCCGAGAGGCGTATTCTGATCCCGAAAATTCTTCCCAAATTTTCGAGATAGAGATGAAGCTTTGGCAAGCAAGGCCAGGAGATCGAGAGGTGACCGACTTCTACAACGAGATGGTGGCCATGTGGCAAGAGCTAGATCAATGTCACAACAATCAATGGGAAAATAGCAATGACTGTGCAAGATTCAAGAAGCGAGAGGAGAATGACCATGTTTATATGGTCCTTGCAGGTGTGAATAAGAGTCTTGACGTAGTCAAGGGGAGAATCCTCGGACGGAAGCCATTACCATCCATTTGAGAAGTTTTCATGGAAGTACGTCAAGAAGAGAGCAAAAGGAAGATCATGTTCTACACCAAATGACAAACTCGAACAGGAGGGATCTGCACTAGCAACTCGCTCAGTAGAAGGAGACCAAGACAGAAGAAAAAAGCCCTAGTGTGACCACTGTAAAAGTTCTAGCATACCCGTGAGACATGTTGGAAGATCCACGGTAAGCCACCAGGAGGGAAGAAGCAACCTGAAAGAGCCCTTCAAACCGTGACTAAGAATTCCCAAGAACCATAAGTCAATTCAGGATCTTCTTCATTCATGAAGGAACAATTAGAGCATCTTGTTAAATTGTTTCAATCTCCACAATTTTTTGGTAGTCCGTCTTGTTCCTTTGCTCAAAATGGTAATCATCTTATCCTTTCGTTCTCTTGTGTCAAATCCAATTGATCATGGATTATTGATTCTGGGGCAACTGACCACATGATAGGTTGTTCAAGTCTATTTTCATCTTATAAACCGAGTGCAGGAAATAGGAGAGTCAAAATTGCTAATGGCTCTTTATCAGCCATAGCCGGGATAGGAACCATCAAAATTTCACCTTCTCTTTCTCTCTCTAACGTGTTACATGTTCCTAATCTATCCTGTAATCTTGTGTCCATTAGCAAATTGACTCGTGACTTAAAGTATCATGCTAATTTTTTCCCATCTTATTGTGAATTCCAAGAAACGGTCTCAAGGAAGACGATTGGCAATGCTAGAGAATGTGGAGGGCTCTATCTTCTAGATGAAGGCTCTCAATCTAACAAATCAGCCCAGAAAACTTGTTTGAAGACTATTTCCATTCTTAGCAATAATGAGAGACATTTGTAGCACTTTAGACTAGGCCATCCTAGTTTTTATTATTTGCAACACTTATTCCCAAATTTATTTAGGAATAAAAGTCCTCTTGATTTTCAATGTGAGATTTGTGCCTTGGCAAAGCATCATAGAGCATCATTCCCCACGATCATACAAACCTTCAAAGCCGTTTTCATTGATAAATAGTGATATATGGGGCCCATCTCGGGTCTCAACTTGTTTTGGAAAAAGATGGTTTGTTACCCTAATAGACGATCATACAAGATTAAGTTGCGTCTATTTACTGAAAGAAAATCAAAAGTATAATTAGTTTTCAAAAATTTTTACCATATGGTTCAAATTCAATTTCAAACAAACATCCAAGTTTTTAGAAGCAATAATGGCAGAAAATACTTCAAAAATATTTTAGGATAGTTTTTTGTAGAAAAAGGAATTGTTCAGTAAAGTTCTTGCAACAGCACTCCACAATAGAACAGAGTGGCTGAAAGGAGAAATAAACATATTTTAGAGGTTGCAAGGGCATTGTTATTTACAAATAATGTTCCAAAATATCTTTGGGTTGAAGCAGTATTAACAGCAGTTTATCTAATCAATCAAATGCCATCAAAAGTTTTGAATTTCAAAACTCCACTTAGCCTTCTTCAAAATGTGTATCCAACTTCATGCATTTTTTCTTCACTTCCTTTACATGTATTTGGTTGTACAACTTTTATTCACCACCAAGATAAAACTCAAGGAAAGCTTGATCCTCGAGCAAAGAAATGCGTGTTTGTTGTTGGCTTTGCATCAAATCAAAAAGGTTTTACGTGTTTTGATCCAGTTTCAAAAAAGATATACATAACTATGGTTTTTTTTTTTTTTTTGAAAATAAACCATATTTTGCGTCTCATCATTAGGGAGAGAATAGGCATGACGATTCGGATTATATTTTGAATTTCCATCAGAAAGCATCATTGGGAGGTCTGGACTCAACCAATTTTTTTCAAATTTTGAGGACTTGAATCCCTCGGGTTCAACAAACCTAGACTTTCTCAGGTTTGAACAAACTTTTGATTCTCAAAATCAAGATTCGAAATTAAGTCCCAATTCTTTTTTAGATTCAGATCCAAAACTAACCAAGAATCTAGAAACTAATTCAAAAAATTCAGATTTTGTAGAGTTAAATCAGAACTTGAAAATAGTGCTTGTTGAAACCGAAATATCTGAAAAAGAAAAAATAAGTAATCCGATTTTCAAGGGCAAGATTCTCAAAGTTTTTTTTTTTAAAACAAAATGGATCCTCGGTTCAAATTCAAAACTCAGAAGGGCCAACTCAAAATTCGGAAACTAGTATTGCACCTAAAATATCTCAACATACAACTATCAATGGGAATAGAAGTCAAACAGGAAAATCATTTGGATAGGTTTACGAGAGGAATTCCCTCATCGGAAGAGAAGTACCAATACTTCTTAGCCTGGTCAAGAGTCCAACCCAGCATCAAAAAAGCCTGAAGTCAAGTCTTCCATTCAAAAATCAAGAATAGAGTCATCTAGTGACTTAGAAATTCCGATAGCCATTTGTAAGGAAAAGCGTTCATGTACCAAGTATCCTATGTCTAATTTCGTGTCTTACAGAAGGCTTTCTCCTTGTTTTTTTGCATTCGCTACTAATGTTTCGTCTGTGGAGGTTCCTAACAATAGACAAGATGCTCTAAAAAGTCCAAAGTGGAAATAGGCAGTCCTTGAGGAGATGAGTGCTCTTGAGAAGAATCAAACTTGAAATATTGAGGAGTTGCCAAAGGGAAAATCAACAATAGGTTGCAAATGGGTCATCGCCACAAAATTCCGGGCTGATGGAACTCTTGAAAGATACAAGGCCAGACTAGCCGCCAAAGGGTTCACGCAGCCTTATGGCATGGACTACTTGGAGACCTTTGCACCTGTCGCTAAACTTAACACTGTTCATGTCTTATTGTCTATTGCAGTGAACCTGGATTGGCCATTACAACAGCTAGACGTAAAAATGCCTTCCTAAACGGTAACTTGGAAGGAAAAGTTTTCATGGAGCCACCACCAGGGTTCGAGAACAAGTTTGGATCAAGAGTATGCAGGCTGAAAAAATCATTATATGGACTGGTTTGACAGGTTTACACGGTTTGTAAAAGGCCACGAGTACATCAGCCCAGTCCAACCACACCATGTTCATTAGATTCTCTAAGTCTAGAAAAATGGCAGTTTTAATTGTGTATGTGGACGACATAATCCTTACTGGGGATGATTCAGTGGAGGTGGGACATCTAAAAAAGGGACTCTCAAAAGAATTTGAAATCAAAGATTTGAGAGAACTTATTGCACGGTCTAAAAAAGGCATTATAATTTCACAATGCAAACACATCCTAGTTCTTCTAAAAGAAACTAGCATGAGCGGCTGTAAACCAGCAGACATGCCAATAGACCCAAATTAGAAGTTGGGAAAAGCCAGACAAGGAGTAACAGTGAACACTTCCCAATATCAAAGATTGGTAGGAAAGCTAATTTACTTGTCACACACATGTTCGGATATTGTTTTGCAGTAAGCATGATTAGCCAATTTATGCACTCTCCATGTGAAGAGCACCTAGAAGCTTCCTACAGAGTATTAAGATACTTGAAGAGTTGTCCAAGAAAGGGGTTCTTCTTCAAGAAGAATGAAGACAGCAGAGTTGAGGTCTTTACGAATGCTGATTGGGGTCTACTTCAGGATACTGCACTTATGTGTAGGGCAACCTAGTCACTTAGAGGAGTAAAAAACAGAATGTGGTTGTAAGAAGCAGCATTGAAGCGGAGTTTAGATTGATGGCCAATGGTGTTTGCTAAGTACTATGGGTCCAATGTGTATTCATGGAGCTAAGAAAGGAAGTCCTATTGCCTATACGATTGTACTATGATAACAAGGTTGCTATTAGCATAGCTCACAATCCAGTGCAACATGACAGAACAAAGCATGTTGAGGTGGATAGGCATTTTATTAAGGAAAAACTGGAGACAAGAGTGATTTGTACTCCTTTTGTGCCAACAATATATCAGATTGCAGATATCCTAACCAAAGGATTGTTTAGACCAATGTTTGATTTGTTTTTAAGCAAATTGGACATGATTGACATCTATGCGCCAACTTGAGGGGGAGTGTTAAGATTATTAAGTCAGTTAGGTTGTTAACCAGAGAATCGGAATATTCAAAATATTCCTGGTTTAGTTCCTATAGTTATGCAGTTTGTTATTTTAGGCCCTAGAATTATGCTCTATTAGATATTTTTCTTCTCTCGTGTACATCTAATTATTCACAAGTAAATGAATAATAAAATCTACAGAAGTTTATTCATAAAACTTATGGAAAAACAAACAAAAAAATGGGAGGAGCAGCCAAGAGAAGAAAGTGGACTAAGGCAACAAGGGGAGGGGAGTGTAAATTGATGCAGTAAGTTGGACGGTGAGGTGAGCCGCAAGCACATAGAACAATTGGACAAGGGAAGATGACAGCGATAAGGCTGTCTTTGAGAAATGAGAGAGTACAAGAAATGAAATAATTCAAAATGAAGGGGCTAGGGTTTTACAAACAAGATATTGGCAGAAAGGGATTATAAGTATAACATAAATATATATATATAGACGAATAAAAGATTGTTTACAAAATTGAACCAAAACCGATTATTATATACAATGGTCGGTTCAGTTTTAAAATCCAAAATGACTGGTTTCTGCCAATCGTCCAAAATTCAATGTCAGATCCCTCAAGTCGATCGGTTAAGTAGGTTGGGGTGGTTTTTCTATAAGCCCTAAGGTCCTATCTAAGTCGAGTAACATTACAAAGGAAATTAGATTATTTTACATTTCACCATCTCATAGATAAGTAAACACTATAAAGGGAATCAATAATTCCCATTCTTATTCCTTTACTTCCCTTTCCAATTTCATTATGTTTCCCATTAGATTCCTTTACGATAAAGTTGCCCAAAAGCTATTTCACTTGTATTCTACAGTGAGAAAGAGGGAGAAAATTATGTCTCTAAATAAAAATTTTTTGTTCATTGTGCACTTGCGTTTTTTCTTGATTGAATTTTGAGTGTGTTTCAATCTATACTTCTACTCTGAGGACTACAGAGTTTCAGATTTTCAATAATCTTTCACTTTCTACAATATGACATTGAGAAGTTCACAAGCAAGACTGACTTGGGTTTATGTGCAAAAGGGTAAGAACAATGCTCGTGTGGCAAGGCATTAAAAAAAGATTTTGGATGGAGAAGAACCTATCAAGTTCTTTGATCGATAAAGACATTAAAAGGTCTTAAAAAAGGCACATAGGGTCATAATCCATTGAAGCAGCGCAAGTTACATTCAATCAAAGTAGTTGAAAAACAAGTCTCAAAGCAGAGAATGCAGTCCGAGTGAAGGGTTCGTGACAAAGGGAACATCAGAGACGGGGGACTTCAAAAACAAGTACCATCTTCAATGTAATTTATAAAAACAATAACATGTGCATAATTTAAGTGCACCTAAGGGTGATCCTACCACATGAAGTTATGGCAGGAGTGAAGCTCCTATCGATCCAATTGCTATTCTCCATAAGGTCAAATTACAAAGAAACACTACAATCCAAAGCACTATCATTTCAACTAGCTCTTCTAAAATTCTCAAGCTAGAATTCTCAGCTGTTCAAAAACGACATGGCTGAACAAACCCCTAGGAAATTAGAAGCACAAAAGTTGCAAAACTTATCACTGAATTCTCCTCCAAAGACTGAGTATTCTACACAACAATACCATAAACACAGAAACCAAAACCAGAATCACCATAAAGCGATCAAAGACAACAAAACAACTCTAATTGAGAAAATACACAACCAAACAATATCGCAATCCATGGAAAATTAAAAAAATCCCATTGAGTTTAGAATCAAATCAATTACCCTCGCGATCATCATCATCGGCTTTGTCCGGTGAATCTGACTCATTTTCTCCCCCTTCCTCTTGCTCTTCTTTTTCTCCAGCATCGCCTCCGCCTTCTTCTTCTTCTACTTCTTCCACTTCTTCTTCTTCGTCTTCGTCTTCGCCTTCGTCGTCTTCAGCTTGAGCGTCATCGTCGTCGAGGAAGGAATCGGAGACTTCTTCGGGAGCGGGAGGCGATTGATCTCCAGGCATTGGAGGTTGGTGGAGGAGTTAGGGTGGGGCTGTTTGGTACGGGCGGACTTGGAGACCTTTCTGTAAGGAGGAAGAAGGCCAAGCCGTGATCAGCCGTGAATCGTATATCGCGAACACCCTTTACCGCTTGATGCAAATAAGATGGCCCCCCTCGCTGCAGCGGCACCGAGACCGTACAGCTAGTGTCTATTTGTTTTTAGTATTATAACTAACAGAATTAAATTTAGGTTTAAATATCAAAAATTTTGGATATGAATTTATTTTTCTTAAAATATAAACCTTAAGTATTAAAAATCTAAGTTTTTAAAATTATTATTTTTAAATTTTTGATACTTAAATATTTTTGTTATAATAAAAACTAAAATTCTCTCGTTTATATTTTAAAAAAAATCATAACTTCTCTATTTAATATTTAATTAAGATGATTTTTTTTATTATGTTCGTAGTGAAAAGAGAAATAAAACAATATCCATATTGCATAATTTTTAAGATCATTAGTATTAAGACTTTATTAGATTTGTTAATAAATCAAAAACTATTTTCACTACATTTTCAAACATAAATTCTTAATTTTATTTCATATTCAGATTAAAACTTAATGCACATCCAAACATCAATTTGGATAACAATTCAAATCAATAACTTAAATCTTAATTCAAATCACACTAACTCAAATTAAATCACTAATTTCAATCTATTTACCAAACAAACTCTTAAGTTTGAAGGGAGTTATCCGCTTAAGGAAATGTTTAGCTGTAGTTGCGTTATAAAAGTAACCAATGGAAGCTATCATTATTACTTTTTTTGAAAGCACATTAGAAAAAACAAGTTCAGTTTGTTAAAATGTAGCACTCTCATATGCTACAATAGTTTGCTACAGTGTAAAGCTCTCATATGTTACAATGTTTAAGTTCTAACTTTAAGTGCTACCTAATTTCTTAAATAAATCCTACATTTTGAACAAAATTGCAATAAACAAACTAGAGAACAATAATATGAATGGAAAGAAATAAATAAATAAATATATATATATATATATATAATATGGCTATGGATTAATTAAAGCAACGAGGCTTATGTATTGCACGGTGTTTTGAAAACATATTCGCTCTTTGCTGTAGATGTACGAGATTTGAATGACGTTTGTCTTTTAAGATACAATGCGGATGGATGAGCAGTAAGGACGTACAGCAATGCTACTTAAACTGTCAATGTAATTTGCCCGAACTTAGAACCTAAAAATAACAGAGGGATCTGAGAGACACTTTATTTTCGGTTTGCTTAAGGAGCGAACGCTTCCTCTTATAAAGCCCAAAGAAGACAGTAAATTGATATGAATTAAACACATTTATTTGGCAAAAGTAATTTGGAATTAATATCCAATATTAATCCATATTAAGCTGAGGATTAATTCCACCGCTTTTAATACGAGGCATTAATCTCGATATCAAATTAGAGGCATGTTTTTTAGAATTTTTCCCACAGGAACTAAACCACAGGCTTATCCACTAAAAAATTATTAGGGAAAGCGCCTATATTGATAATTTTGATTTTATTTATATTTAGTTTTATAGTAAGAAATGTCAACTCTTTAATTTTGAGAAACTTAGCTGTTTATATGTTTTGTAATATATATTTGTATGGAGCCTCATTCATTATAACTTTTACTTTCACTTCTATTTGTTCCTAGTATATAGATGTAGGCATATTATGAACCGCATTAAATTTCTCTGTTCTCTTCTTTTGTCTTTGGTCTTGTTTTTTTATTTAATTTTTTATATCTTATCAAAGCTTCATGCTCAAACGAATCCCTAGTTTTTAATGAATAAAGCCACTCTTTTCAAGCTCCTAAAAAAAACCATCCATGATTAATGCCTTTATTTTCTCTATTTTTCTTTGTCAAAGCTATGAGTCTTCAAATCCTAGACGAAGAGCCTCCACACCTTAAGTCGTGTGCCTCTCTCTCCCAAGACCCTGTGCCTCTAGCAAAATACTTCCGCTATTCCTTGCACCTTTCCACACCTCTATGTGCCTTCGACAACTGTCATCCTTATGCAACTATTTTACCTCATCAAAGTTTTAAAAAAAAAACAAAAAAAAAAGTAAAAACAAAATAAAAAAAAAGAAACAATGAAAACTAAAAAATAAATAAAACAATGAAAAAAAAGAAGAGGATTAGAATCTATTCAAGGCGTTCTATTTTACAGGGGTATATTAAGGAAAGTGCCTATATTAACAGTTTGACTTTAGTTATATATATTTGTCTATTAGAAAATGTTTTAATTTTGATTTTGGATAAATTATCTATTTATGAATTTTATAATTTGTATTTATATACAGTCTAACTTACAGTGCTTTTTGCCAGTGACTTCCCTTTCTCTGTGCATAGTTCATGTATTCATATTTTTACTTTTTCTTTCTATCTTTATTCTATATGTATATCAATCTCTTTCTTTTTTATTTATATAAAATTAATTATAAAAATAAAAAAGAAAGTAATAAATAAAATTAATAATTTAAATCAAATTTCAAAAATGAAATAAATTTTATTGTAATTCGTTGTATTGAAAATTATTAATCATCCTTAAAAGAAAGCATATATAAGATATATGAAAGTTTCATCTATAACGAAATCCGGAAGGTGCTTCAAGCAGGTTCTTTATGCTAGCGTAATTGTAGTTTCAGTTCTACTAAGCAGTTAAGAAAACATATCCCCTATTTGGTTTGTTAGTTCAAATTGTATTAATTTAAACTTTTTTATTTGAATAAAAAATCTTAACTGTATAGTTTACACAACAATCTAAACTGACGTGTAGATATGTAATTAAAGTATTAATTTGACAAGGAAATCCAATCTGAATTTGTGTTTGAAAAAGTATTGATACTTTTAGTTATGAAAAAGTTCTTTAATTTAAAAATAAACATGAAACAACTAAAAATAAGTTATTTAATTAAAAACAATACAAAAAAAAGTATTAAATTATATATACAAATATACAAGAGTGAAATACTGTTCAATATTAGTTCGAAATGCTAAAATAGAGAGGGATTTTAAATTATAAGTTGGACAGTTTAACTTAGTTTGAACTATTGTTAGTTTAAATTAAAAGTTTTACTAAATATCAATTCAAACTATGATTGTCGTTCGAATTGAGCTGAATGGGATTAAACCAGTAAAACAAACACGCCCATAGATGATTGAAGTGCTTTAAATTTGAACAATTATAATGGTGGCTTTGTGCTCATGCAAAGAATGAGAAAATTAGGGAATTTGTAGTTTGTAAGAGTTTTTTCTCCTATCTTAAAAAAAAAGAAAGAAAGAAAAGAAGACGTGTCTCAAGAGTTAAAACCATTAATCGTTATTCATTAAAATAAGAGCTGGTCATAATAAAAGAAATATATACAAATTGACCCCAATAATAATAATAATAATATAATTGAGATATATCTAATAATAAATCTACTCTGGACTCAATCTTAAACTTGAAGATCATAGAAAATATATATATAACACCAATGATTATGGTGGTGGTGGTGATAATAAGAATAGAAATTAACTATCTAATTTCTCACAGCCGTTTATTGAAATTTAACTCTCATTTCTTAATTAGTGTTAACATCTTTGTTCATTTGTTTGTTTCTCTAGTACAATATAGAATCATATTTGTCTGACCTATTTATACAACAATATCCACAAAGTCTCTTTCGAAGGCTGCCCAAATGATGATGGGGGACTGTGAAAATAATAATATATACTAGGAATCCAAGACAATCTAATATGACTCGTTCCTATTCAATCATGTTTAATTATTATAGTTTGATTTAATCCAATTATTTTGGATTAATCAAACCAATTTGGTCAACTCAGTCATCTTTGAATCTAGTCAATTACAACTGGAAAATTTTTTAATAGCATATGGAAAAAAAAAATACCCCATGTAGAATCTAATTTTCATTAGCCAATTTTTCATCCAATTCAATTAAATCATAATATGATTTTTTAATACCTTATCACAAAGTTCTATGTTATTTTATTTGAAAAAACAAAAATTAGTTCTTTTGACACTCGTCAATTGTCAGCTTTTATTTTCTTTTTGTTGCCATATTTGATTTCCACTTTAACGTACATGTCACACAACACCCGTCTCTGTGGTATAGGACTCACGCAATAACTCCGATAATTGCGCACCAAAAGTCTGTCAAATGTGAAGGTCAGTTTGTCCAAACGTCCAACGTCAGATCACAAATTGATTGAGTTTCCTCGACCGTCGGATTATTTTCGAGGCACAACACCCACAACAGAATGTAAAGCAAAAGGCCCACGCCATGTTTGTATCACTAGTTTAATCTAGTTCTATTCAATTTCAATAATTATTACAGTTTAAATTAATATTTGATAAAATATTCAATTTAAATTAAATCTATAGGTTAAATTAGACTGAACTGTCTAGCTTATAATCCAAATCTTCATCAATTTTAACATTTTAAATCAATATTAAAGAATGATTTCATTCACGTATATTTGTATTTGTAATTTAACACTATTAGTTCATATTATTTGTTAACTAAATAACTTATTTTTATATATTTTATGTTTATTTTTTAATTAAATAATTAAAAAAATTTCATTTTTAATATCATGTGTTATATTAATATATAAGTTTGATACTCTCTATTTTAGGTACCTTGACCTTTTAAAAAATATTTTTTAGTACCTCGAAGAGCTTTTTCAAGAGATAAAAGGACAAAATTAATCCTTTAATAAAATATATTCAATTCACTGAAATTTTGAATAAAAAAATTAAAAATTATTATACCTGAACTAAATACTCAAAAACCTTTAAAAGAATCTGCTTCTTTTTTCTTTTAATTGTCGCTTGCTTGTAGACATAATAATTTTTAGATTTTTTTAACTCAAAATTTGGTCAACTGATTGTATTTTATAAAATAAGTAATTTTGTCTTTTTACGTCCAAAAAAAGATTCGAGATACTAAAAAAAATATTTTCTAAAACGCCAAGGTGTTAGCGAAAAATTTTTCAAAACAAAAGGTACCAAACTCATATTTTGAAACAATACAGAGTACTAAAATGTAATTTTCTAAATAACTTTTTCATTATTTAGACTAGAGTTATCAATACTCATTCAAAAATAAATTCAAATTGGATTTTTTATTCAAATTAATATTTTAATTATACATCCAAATGTCAATTTAGATTAATATTTAAACTATAATTTATTATTTTTTTAAACCAGGGAAGTTTAAACTGACATGATTATCACCAGGAAACGAAGGCAGGCCAGTTACTCCTCAAGGTCATTTACGTAAATTTATGTTAAATTTTATACTTCCACGTGAACTTTCCCCCTCCTCCTCTCCATCGCGTGACTTTTGTCTTCCACAAACGAAACGCACATCTACATGGAATTAGCAATAGATAAATTTGAAATTAGCAACACTTCTTCCCTAGTGGAGAACAACGAGGGTCCGTTATTAAATGCGCCTGATTCACATTACCTGTGGTCTGCACCCACGCTTCCTACCACCGATCACCATCGTGAAAAATATGGGCTCACATGAGCTAGAGGTGGCAATAATCGTGTTTATGTTGTGTTCGTGTCGGCACGTTTACAGCACGACACGTTTAACCCGAACACGAACACGACACGATTAATAAATGTACCAGAAATGCAAACACGAACACAATATGCCTATGGCACGTGTAACACGGTACGACATGATTAACACGATTATTAAATGTACCGTGATGGGTTGACACGATAACAATACGCATATGACATATTTATGACCCAATTAACTAAAAATTAAAAAAAAAATAAAAATTAAAAATTTTTAAAAAAGCCAATAAAAAAATTAACAAAAACACAAAATCTAATTAAAAATAACCTGCTATAAATATTTCAAATATTTTTATTTTTAAGTTTAAATGTATTATAAATGGGCGGGTCATGCCGTACCATGTCAACACGTTTACGACCCGTTTAATTAAACGTGTTAAGACGTGCTTAGCGTGTTAGCACGAATCCAGCATGTTTATTTTTGTGTTATTCATACCAATATGTTTATGACACAATTAATAAATGTATAGTCCAAACCTATTTATCTCATATTATTTTCATATCGTATTATCGTGGCATATCTAAAATTGTCGGCCCTATCATGAACCACCAGGCAATTAACAATCTGATGTGGAAACAAAAGAAATAAATAAGCAACCGTCCGATTAAAGGATCTCCATCAAACTCCATAAATATTAGGAGTGCATTAAAATATCTTCTCTCTCCTCCACCAGTCAACTAAGTTTTGAAAAATTAATTCCAACTAAATAAATTACCACTAATTGCATACACGCCCCGGCACAGACTGCAATTTCACACTCTTTCCACTTTCTCTCTCTAGAAAGGCAAAGCAAAAGAGTAAGATAGAAAGATAGAGAGAGAGATAGTATGAAGACAAGGCTGTTGTAGCAGAAGAGAGAGAGAAGGGGCAAAAAAAAAAAAAAGCACAAGCGTGTAGAGGTTTTTTGCAGCCACAATGCTGAGGTTTCTTCTCCCATGGCTTCTGGTTCTTCACTTATCTTTTCCTGCGGTTTCAGCTAAAGCTGGTGAGCTTCTTATACTGACATTTTTTTTTCCTTTTCTTTTTCATTTTTTTGGTCTCTGTTCTTCGGATTGACTCCGAATGCTTGGAATCGAGAAAGTCGCGAAAGCGTCAGTGTGTTCGGATTAGGGCAATGGAACTGGATTTTCAGTGGCATTGCTAGAGGTTTACAGCGGTCTAAGAATTAGTTCCGGTGATTTTTAATCAAATTTGGCCGAGTAATATGGCGTGGAATTTATGTTTAGTGGAAATTCACTGTGATTCATATGGCATGAGGAAGACTAGGATGTGAATCTGAAAGCAAGTTTGCGATAAAGTCTTTTTTTTTTCTCTGTTTAGAGTGGTTATTAGTAGATTTGAAAGAAAATGTGATTGTTTGAACTTTGAATTTATTTGATTATAAGAGATCTGGAATTCAATTCTCCAAAATTTTGGGAAACAAAAAGGCTTAGAATAGGGCTTAATAAGTTCAAGGCCACATATCTTGGGCCAGAAACATGGTGCACATTTATGTACCAACAATGGATTCTTTTATATGATTGTTTTGGATTTTAGAATGAAGCGTGCAGTGAGTTTCTAAGGAAAAAAGTAAGGTTGTGTGGATATTTTCAGCACCAAGTTACCTTTACTTAGTTAGCAGGACATGACTGAGATTTAGGAATGTAAATTACTAAATTGAATTCATCTCATGTTATTTGCCTTTTTTGAGAATTTTATACAGAATTTCTTATTTCCACTTTACTTATTTCACTTCTCTTATTCAAATTTTGTCTGAAAGGAAAACTTATGTTATTTGCCACTAAATACAGCACCATTTGTAATGCGCATAAGCTGTGGAGCTAGACAAAATGTCCATACACCACCTACAAATACCCTGTGGTATAAGGATTTTGCGTATACAGGAGGAATTCCCCACAATGCAACACGTCCAAGTTACATAACTCCTCCACTACACACGCTTCGTTATTTCCCTTTGTCTTCAGGTCCTGAAAATTGCTACAACATTAGAAGAGTGCCAAAGGGACACTATTTAGTTAGGATCTTCTTTGGATTGGTTGCGCAACCAAATTTTGATAATGAGCCTTTGTTTGATATTTCTATTGAAGGAACTCAGATTAGTTCCTTAAAATCTGGTTGGAGCAACATTGATGATCAAGTATTTGCTGAAGCGTTTGTATTTCTCACAGATGGCACAGCCTCTATTTGTTTTCATAGCACAGGTCATGGAGATCCATCAATTCTATCACTTGAAATTCTTCAAGTTGATGATAAAGCATACAACTATGGTCCCCATTGGGGTGAAGGAGTAATCCTTAGGACAGAGGCAAGATTGAACTGTGGTGCTGGAAAGCCAAAGTTTGATGTAGATTTTAATGCAAATAATTGGGGTGGTGATAGATTTTGGATGCCCATTACGACCTTTAGCCAGGGTTCTGATCGATCTAGATCTGTTGAGACTAGTATCAAGCAGGCATCAAAGTCACCTAACTTTTACCCAGAAGCTATTTATAAGTCAGCACTTGTTAGTACCGACAGTCAACCTGATTTAGAATATACATTGGATGTGGATCCCAATAGAAACTACTCCATTTGGCTACATTTTGCAGAGATTGACACTTCAATCTCTAACGCAGGGCAAAGGGTCTTTGATGTCCAGATAAACGGCGATGTTGAATTTGAAAATGTTGATATTATTAAAATGAGTGGGGATCGCTATACAGCTCTTGTACTCAACACTACTGTTGCCGTGAATGGAAGGAGTTTGACAATAACCTTTCACCCCAGAAAAGGCGGTCATGCAATAATCAATGCCATTGAGGTCTATGAGATTATAATGGCAGAGTCTAAAACATTGGTAGAGGAAGGTATATATGCTATCCTAAATCTTTATACATGCAAGGCGTTTTCCAAATTCACAATTACTTAGTCAATAAACATGCGTTATTTATTATGTACGCTTGCATCAATACTGTATGCCATGCTTTTGCTAGGTTGATTCTTGCTCGTTTGGCCACTTAATATTCATACATGATTTGTTAGATGTATGGTGACCATGAGTCCATCAATGCTAAACGGACAATCATATGGCAGCCTTTGAGATGAGATAAAGACATCCTCTTAACTATAATACCCTTTTCTCAATCGTTAATTCTTCCCCTTTTCTAACATATGGTTTTCGGCACACACCATAAGTTATATCCATTGATAATTTGTGTCCATCTAACTATAAAAAAAATCAGGTTATAGAAAATTACATGCTTTGACCATGTTCTTACTTGTTAGATATGCTTTCTATAATATTGTTTTTTTGTTTTATTTAAAGACCAAAAAAAAAAAAAATCCATGAATGGATAAGCTATAGAGACAATTTAAGTGTTTCTAACCGTTTCTTGTCAAGAAAGATAAAAGAATGGAATCTTGAACAATTTAAGTAGAAAATTACGTGTTGCTAATTTCAGATCTTGCCTATGCCTTCTTCACTTTCCAGTTAGGGCTTTACAAGCATTGAAGGGAGCATTGGGTCTCCCTGCTCGCTTAGGCTGGAACGGTGATCCATGCATTCCACCTCAACATCCCTGGAGTGGTGCTGATTGCCAATACGATAAAATTAGCCATCAATGGGTGATCGATGGAATGTACAATTTTTGTTATATTTCAATATCTCAATTATTGATCTCTACGATTTCTTTTTTGGCATTTATCTCTTGTTATTATCTTCATGAGTTGCCTTTTTATCTCATATTCCTTTACTTCCATGAGTTTCATATAGGTTTTTATCATTTTCGTATCTTGTATGTTAAGAAAACATCAAAATGGTACCCTATTATTTAGAAAATATCAAAACAATGTTCTGTAGTTTTTATAAATATCATTTTCGTGCCCTGCATCTGTATTTTGTGACATGAAATTTTCAGCTTACTTAATGAGCCCTAAGTTTTTTTGTTAAAACTATAAAAGAAAATGAACACAAACAATACAACAAAAAGTAATATAAATAAATCCACATATATGCTTTTCATTGATGAGTTTTATTAGTCTTTTGTTTTGATTTTTGATTATAGTTTTACTAATCAATTTAGGATTTATTATTAAGAAGGGTAAAAAGGAAATTTCATGTCAAATAATACCAACTTAGGGTAGCAAATTGTTGTTTTTGAAAACTACAGGTACCATTTTGATATACTCCAATTGAGGTATCAATGTGATGTTTCACTAAAACATAGGGTACCAAAATAATAATAGCCTTAAGTTTAATGTTGTACAGCTCTTATATTTCAACTGCCACATAAAAATTAGAGCAAAACGTGGATAAAAAAACTCACATCAACGGTTTTTGTTTTCAAAAGAAGGAAGTTATATTACTAACGACTTGCTTTAATTGCATTAAGTATTCATTCTTGATGTTACTTAAACCAATAGGTTTAGAAAGAGCAATAAGTTAGAAACCATGAGGAAAAAAGCAAACCTCTCATTGTCATTATTGTGCTACCTACTTAAAGGAGAAACCTACCTGCAAATTTATAGCAATTGTGTCCAAAATGACCTTGGCCAGTTAATATATGTGGCTTATAGCGTTTCACCATGAGATTTAGTTTAACGTGTTTGAAGTTTCCATGAAAATCCGTTTTCAATTCTTAACCTACGTTTTCCAAGGTTTTTTTTTTTTGGTACCTTACATTATCACGCACAACCTTCCATTGTAAACCAAACTCAAACCCCATGACTAACAGCTATAACCAAACCTCTCTGCTATCCCAATTGCCTTTTTCTCCTTCTGAAGTTTGCTGGAAGATTGAGATCCATCTAAGCTTCTATGTGAGGCATCCCAATATTCCTATTTATGAACCATGTTGAAACCGTTGCTTTGTTCATTCTAACTGAACTATTAAGTTTTATCTCTTTTCGGTAAATATCGAGCTTTATCTGTGAATCGGTTGATAAAGTGGCATTCTTACCATCAAAGCTACTTTTATTTATTTATTTATTTTTAAATCTTAGTGGAAAGAGATATTTCCAAAAGCTTTTCATCCATTTTGGTTTATAATTTTGTGCATTTTAATTATGTTATCTAATACATCTTTTTTTGCTAATCATATAATTTATATTATATACATCTTTTTTTTGCTAATCATCTAATTTATACCTTATCGTTACCAAGTTTCCTAACTTGTTTCCATAAGAATAATCAATATAGCGGCCAAAATTTTGGCTAGGGCATATTTGTAGAGTCTTTATTGTGCTTAAACGTGTTATGTTGCGTTTTGTTTTGTTTTTCAAGGAAATTGTTGTTTATCTTATCATTTTTGTGTTTAAATAGTAATTCGTTTGTTATTAAAAGTGGTTTTCAATAATTAATATTTGTTTTTTCCTGCCTATCAGTGGACTAGACAACCAAGGTCTTAAAGGGTTCCTTCCTAATGATATATCTAGACTTCGGCATCTACAGAGCATGTGAGTCTCTCAGGCCTCATTTTGCATAATAAGTTTCAAAATATTGTTTTTCTTTTCATATTTTTAACGTAAAGACAAATGTAGATGCAACCTTATTGACGTATTAGTAAATAGTTAATTGATTTTCCTTAGCTTGTTGCTCATATTTTATTTCTAAATGAAACATCTAGTAAATCTCCTTTTAACGAATTAAAGCATTTATAAGTCTTCTTGTTCTTATTTTATTTTTCTTCACTTGCACATTTATAGTAACTTGAGTGGAAATAGCATTCGGGGGGTCATTCCATCCTCTCTTGGAACCATCACGAGCTTGGAAGTATTGTAAGTGCAACTTGCAACATAATATATATGTTTTTTCTTGTTAATTGGTTGGTTTCCCTTCTTTTTTTTTTTTTTTTTTTTTGGGTTAAAGAGATTACTCGAGTCTCCATATGCTACTTGTAACACGCCAACATAAAAGGACGTCTGTCTGAATGTTGTGAAGTAGATTACATCTGTGATTTTAGGACAACACCTCTATGGTTGTTGAAGGAAGATATTGTTGAAAATGAAAATAATGTCCTCAAAATTAGTGTAGAAATCAACTGAAATAAGAGACAAAATGAAACTCTTGGATTTGCTACTAGTTGCCCAATTTTAGGGTTCACTTACTCTTGTGCCCATTTATTAGGCATGTCAGCTTTTTATCTTAATTATCTTTTGCATGAACACTTTGCTATATACTTCTACAAGTGTCATTGTGGTTTGCCTTGTTATATTTGCTATATAAAGATTTCAACTAAAGTAGATTTGGGATGCGCTTTTTGTTTTCCAATCACGTTATGTGAATGTTTTATTTTGTTAAACGATGTATATTAATTATAAATTAGCCAAATTCTAGAAGCATATGCAATATCTTTTCACGGTTTGTGGTTTTCTTTACTTGTTTTCTTTTTCTTGAATAATTTGATAATTGAACATATGAATACTGAAATGACAGGGACCTGTCCTACAATTTATTCAATGGCTCAATTCCAGAAAGTCTTGGACAATTGACATCATTAAGAAGACTGTAAGATACATTAAGCATCTCATCAACTCACGTACTAAAGTTCATAGATAAAGTAATCGAGCTTAAACTGCAATTGACCTATGATGCAGAAATCTGAACAGCAATTCTCTGTCCGGAAAAGTCCATGCCGCTTTAGGGGGAAGACTTTTGCACAGAGCTAGCTTCAAGTATGGTTTCATTTGTATTAGTTTGGATATATTTGGGGCCTCAAAGAGAGTACAAGCTGATAATATTTGCACTATTTAGATGCTAATATTTCCGTTTATGACAAATATCTTATACTAAGTCAACTAAATGTTTCATTATTCTTTGTACACAGTTTTACTGATAATGCTGGTCTTTGTGGTATCCCTGGACTTCCTTCATGTGGGCCCCATCTCACTGCTGGTGCAAAGATTGGTATAGCTTTGGGCTCACTTCTGTTGTTCATGTTTCTTGTTATCTTTTCGATATGTTGTTGGAAAAGGCGGCAGAATATCGTCCGAGCACAGCAAATTGCAGGTAACAATATTAAAATTAAACTTCTAAAAGACATAGTAAAGTGTTGCTATAAATAAATATTGGGGAACAATGTGTTATTTGTTCTATTCTATGATAATTAGAGAGAAGTCATGGATTTACCATTTCCAAACTTCCCTGGAGTCAGATTTGAAGAAAACAATGTTCCAAAACATTCCAGCACAAAATCTTTGAGGAATGCTAGCAACACTTTTTTCTCACTCTCTTTTATACTATCTGTATTCAGAGTTTGACACACGGAATCCACTAAGATTACAAATTATTATTTGAACAGAAAATAGGATAGTAGATCCCACGTGCTAGATAGTAAATGCAAAGAGTATAAAAGAAAGTGAGAAAGAGTCTATCAGCACTACTCAAAATCTTTTGTAGTCTTCCACATTAAATGCACACTGATGATCTACCACCTTATTGCAGCAAGAGACGCTCCATATGCAAAGGCAAGGACTCATTTATCACGTGACATCCAGATGACGAGGCATCATAATCACGGCCATGCTCGGACTGCTGCTGAAAATGGTCCTAGCCTTCTTTCATGACCAAAACACCATTTACTGCCAAAAAAGAAAAAAAGAGAAAAAAAATCTTAGAAACTTGCTGGTTTGGGGGCCACAATAGATCCAGTTTAGCTTCAATAGCGCTTAAAGGCAGAGAATCGGTTCCAAGAAGATCAGACAGTCACATCCTTTAGTGCCCATCTGCTGGAAAGACAAATCTTGTACATTGCTCCGATTCATTCTTGCTTTTTTTTACTTTTGGGCAAAGAAAGGTTCCAATACGTAAAAAGGAGATCATGCTTGTGGAAATTAGAATTTGTATCGAACGTTAATCTTTTCATTTTTGCGTGGGGTTTCGAATGTAAAGTTATTAAAAATGTTGTCCTCGTTATCCTGGCTCTTAGATAAAAGGTTTCTCGAAACATTATGCAGGTGAAAAAGTTCCGTATGGGATCATCATAATTCGTAGCTTATATTTATCTTGAGTGTAAGACAAATAATAGCTACCTATGATGCTTTTGACTGCTTAGTCTGCTTTGTTGTTTTGTATTTCATCATTCGTCGGTTATAACAGTCCGACGAGATATATTCGAAGTACGCATTTGCTATGGTTCTCTTTGTTCTTGGACAAGTCTATGCTTTTTTGGCCCCAAAATCTTGGCATATTTTATCCGAATCTTCCCTTTCTTTTGGTTATTTCTGGAGAAATTCCCAGTATTTCGCACTTTTTGAAAGTAGAATTTATCAAGTTAATATACAATAAGAATTTGTTTTTGTTTTTGTTTCTGTTTTGTTTTGTTTTTATAAAGGATATACAACAGGTTGGTCTAAAGCGGGGATAAGTTATTAAATTCTCCTTGATAAGATACAACACATCATATAAAATATCTAACAAAAAAAAATATCTAAAAAATTTACAACACTAATATTAAAATATAAGCTTAATTTTACATATAATTATACCTCTAAAGTTTAACTATTTCTTATTTCGTCTTTTATTTTTAATAACTATAAAAGTATCTTTTCAATTAAAAAATAATAATTTTAAGTTCATCCTTATAAATAAAAAATTAGACAAAACAACAAACTAAATAGTTATAAAATACTTGATAAATTCAAAAACATGTAAAATTCTAAAACAAAACATCAAATTTTAAATAAAGATCTTAAATTTTATAGTTTTTTAAATATTAAAATATTTTTAAAAATTTTTGTCAATAAAAAAATATATTTCAAAAACAAATGTTATCTAATTAAGGTATTTTTGTCTTATGTTCATGTTTCTTCTATCCATTAAGTTTGCAAGAGATAAATTAAAACAAGTTTTATAAATGTTAAAATATTTTTGTAGTATTTAAAAAACAAAAAAAATAAGTAAAATTAATTAAAATTACAAAGTATGGTTATATAATTAAATCCTTAAAATATGAGGGTGGGTTTTAGTTGGCTACTTTTCATATTTTCCTCTCATGTGCGATCAATTTTTTCGTAACTTTTTTGGGAGGAGTATTTCCCACTTGAGGGAACAAGAGGGAAAATGTAACTTTTTCAAAGCAAGTTGTATTAAAAATTAAGTTTTAAAAATATTGATGGTAAATGTCAAATTTATAACGTAAATAATTTATCTACTTTTTCGTTTATAGTGTAAATAATTTTTATTTATATAATAAATAAATTTATAATATAAATAATGTATTTAGATTTTTGTTTACAATGTAAATATTTTTTTATTTACATCATAAATAAGTTGTTTATATATTGTAAATATGATATTTACTACAAATATTTTTAAAACTTAATATTTACTTTAAATATTTTGACCTACAAAATTACCCAAAATACTCTCAAATAAGAAAAAATAGAAAGCTTAAAAAACTTTAAACTAAGAGTTTTGATCTTAAAAATATTTTGACCTACAAAATTACCCAAAATACTCTCAAATAAAAAAACAAGAAAACTTAAAAAACTTTAAATTAAGAGTTTTGATCTAAAAAATATTCAAAAGACCGTAAAAATAGGTTTTTTTTGCATCTTTTTGAGTTTGCTTTCTTCTTATTTTTGAGAGTTTTATTTATTTATTTAGTTTACTTAAAGATAATTTAGTCATTTTAAATGTCAAAATCAATTATTAACCAAGGTAAGGTATAGATTTGTGAATTAACCTAATTAGAATGCATATATTTAATGAGATTAAAAATGAAAGGCATAGTTTTTTACTAAACCTAAAACAAAATATATTAAAAGGTAATAGGCAGTTTGAACTTCAAATTGTAGTTCAAACCCACATTTTATGAGAGAAAAGATAGTAGCAAACTTAGTTTGAATTTTAAATTATAGTTTAAACCGCATTTGACAAATGACATAAATATTCAAAAAAAAAAAAGAACATGTTTTCCTTAAATTTGTAGTTGTTAGGTTGTACAAAATAATTTAATGCCATGACAAACTATTGCCATATGCAAAGGATTATGAGGATCCACTTTCTTTGTAAGGTTGCACAGAAAAGGGGTAAGAAGCCCCCTCTTAGACCAAAATTCCATTAAACACAGTTTTGGGATTTCATACTTGTAAAATTCAGTCACCCTAACAATATTAAGTGAAAACTTCATTTCAGACTATTATTTAGATGCAACCTTTATTTGGTGACATGTGTCAATTTAATTTACTCCAATAAACACATAATTACAAGCTATTTGTTTCAAACATATTTACACTAATGCCATTCCCCTCTTTGACACGCTCGCTCTTTTTCCCCGCTTGCACTTTTTTAAGGGATCTGAATATACTATGGGGGTATTTGGTATGCAGTAATCTTGAGGGTAGGAATAGGAATATGCAAGATTCTCATGTTTGGTACAAGAATTATGATTTTTGGATTCTTGAAAAACTCAATCTTATATGATGCACTTTACCCTATTTTGGGTTAATTTAAATCCACCAAACAAGATGATATTATTGGAAAAACAGTACGCAGCAGAATTTTAAAAATTTTTATACTAGAGTATTTTTCAAAAACATAAGTTTGACACACTATATGCATAAATTAACTAGATCTTACTAACCTCCTAAATGCAAAAAGCTCCAGTAATCCATAAAGAGATATGTGTTCTACAAAGACCTTAACCAACTGGCCTGCTTTGCTATTCTCTATTCACGATCAGTGTGTGTATATGGGCACACTCGTATAGCTCTTTCACTAGGTAGCTCTCCTTCCAACCAATTAAGAAAAACCCAAAGCTATAGTTCATGATTTGTGAACAATAGCTTTTCGGGGAGTTACAGAGTCTCATTGACAGAGTCGTACTCTAGTTTTCTCAACTGATCTAAATAACAACGAATTTCACTCTCTTTTTTACAGAGGTTGGGCCTAGAAGTCAGTCATTATTAGATAAAGCCTTGAAAACTCAAATCAGAATCAAAAAGGGATCAATATCTGATAAAATCCTTGTGAAAACGCATGATTTATTTAACACTCGGTCAGCAGGCCAAACTGGTAGATCGGCTTACCAAACTTGCCCCATTAGCATGCCGAACTTTTGATAAATGATCCATGCAAATCTTTGTTTCCTACATGAGATTCTTGGGATAGAGACTCAATTTTAATTCAAATAACCGAATAGAAAAGTTATCTGATTAAAATAGTCATATCTAGATAATCTATAAGAAAATAAATATTCTTGATAATTTAACAAGTTCATTTTGAATTAATTTATTCAAAAAAATCCAACCGATAAACAGACATGAATTATCTGATCCCGATAATTCATCAAGTTTATCTTAAATTAATTTATTCGTAAAATTAATTCAATCAATAAATAGACATGAATTATCCGATCCTATCGAATTTCAGCCAATCTGATAATTTGACATTAGTTACCAATTATTGAAAAAGCACGCTGTATCGTTATAGGATTTTTATAAGCTAGCAAAGGGGACCTGATGGACCTATATAGTTCAAGCTCCCGATAATTATAAAACCCAATATCCCAGATATACATTTCATAATTATCAACTCTAACGCTACTCCACTAAAAGCTTAAAGCTGCACTCTCGAACCATATAGAATTACAAAGCCTATATAGCTAAGTCTCTATGACATATCATAATATATCGTATCCTCATAGGATTATCCATAATTGGCTTAAGGATAATTTTGTCTTACCTTCCTGATTATTTTTATCTTACGTTCTATTATCTCGCCATCAGAAAACTTACCATCCATAGACGGTATACTTTCGGTTACACCTATGTATCCAAATGGTTGAGTGCTCCAGTTTTTTAATTGTAGGATAATGCATATAAGAGGATATCAACTACTCCTAAAGAGAAGCTATGGATTCGATATCTATAAATGACAGGTCTACACTATCAAGAGTCATGCCTCTAACGTACCAGCATGCGTACCACTATTAAAATGTGGATGTCACCTTTTGGAACATCAAAAGACATAAGTCAAGACAACGGGCCCACTATTCATCTCAGGAGTAAGATACAATACATATGATTGTCTAAAGTGAATCAATTTGCTGAGACAGAATTATTAATCCAAATCAATTCACTTTATATATCGATTCAACATATTGTCACCTATAACAATGTGCCAATATGTCTATTCGCGGAGTTCACCTCCGATGGCTAAGACAAATCATTTTCTGTTAGGGATATAGACAACATAACAATTTTTGTATGAATAAAGCATCCAACTTTATTCCCTCGATTGTGGATCTTATGATTTTGACCGTTACCTTAAGAATCGTGTCTTCTGCATAATCTATCCATCATATGCCCAATTCTTAAAGGTTTAGACCGATAGTCTTAGATTTTTGTTTGCTTAACATACATTTAACAAATATGAACATAAAGAGGACAAGATATGGTATATAAATAATAAATAAATTCTTTATTGATAAAAATATTTCTAAAAATATATTACAATTTTACTCCTTAGGGCATATATATGTAACATATATTTATATTCCCAAGAATCTCAAGACCATGAAAATCTCACATTTTCTTCCATGATGATGATAAATAAATAATATAAAATAATCTAAAAACTATTAAATGTTTATAATATTATCAAAATTTAATATTATTATTTAATGTTAATATTAATATAATATAATAATATATTATAAAAAAATTATATATTTTTTACTATTTTTGTTTATATTCATACTCATATCCATATTAAAATAATAATTTGATGATAAGGACAACAATAACATTAACAATAATAATAAAATATATAATATATTACATATACAATATTTAAGTAATATATTATTATTAATTATATAATATAAATATAATATTATATTTATATAAAATAATAATAATTTAATAATAAGGATAATAATAATAATAACATTAACAACAATAATAAAAAAGTAATAGTATAATATCAATATGAATAGTATAATAGTAATATTCATAATAATATAAACATTAAATTATATTAATACTATTGTAATAATAAATATAAAATATAATTAACTATGTGTAATATTTTTTATAACAATATTTTATTTATTACTATTAATATAAATAATAATATATTATTGAAAATTATATTTTTATTATTATTTATATTCATATCAATACATTATATATTATATATAATATTTTAATATTAATATATTGTTAAATATTAATCCTATGATGATTATAAATTAATATTTTGCATAATATAAATATAAATATTATATTGATATAAAATAATTATTATTTAGTAATAATGATAATAATAACATTAAAAATAATAAAATTTAATAGTATAATATCAATATTAATAGTATTATTAATATTCATAGCAATATTAATGTTAAATTATATATAATATTATTTTATTATTTATATTTATAAATGTTACTATTATTTAATATTAATGCTAACATACTATATTGATACATTTAATATTAATACCACAATTTATTTTTGTCAATTATACAAGATTCCTATTATAACCAAACACAATAATATATTATTCATAAGAATTTAATAAAAGATGTTTATGTACAACCAAACGTGATAATGTTAGTTTCTTGGGAATTATATTGCCTACTATCACTTTCCTGAAAATATGATTCCTATTTATTACTGCATACCAAATGCCTCCTATTTGTCTCCCCTATTTATCTCGACCGTTTTTTTTAATAGTTATTTACACGATTATTGCTTTTTTGCTTTTTTGTTAGTTATAATTATATGATTACAACGCCGAACATTACATGCTAAAAAAAAGTCCTAAGTTTATACAAGCAGAGTATTAGATATTAAACAACATCAATTTTTTGGGATATTTATCTTTTAATACCCTCTATTTTAAGTTAATTCAAAACCTACACTCTTGGTTTTAGATCTCGTCGAATTTATATCTTTAGATTTGATTTAATACACAAACGTAAACTTTTTTCTTAATCAATATTCAATTTTGACATACAATTGAAAAATAAGAAAAACTTTACGAATTAAAAAAACTTTATACTAAGGTTTTTTACTCATAAATGTATAGAATACCTTAAAATAGGTGTTTTGTGTGTGTATGTTTTTTTTTTCTTTTTATTTCTACAAGTTTTAGTTTTTTTTATTTTATTTGAGGATAATTTGGTCATTTTTGCCTCAACTCGACTTTTCGAGCTGTTTTTTAATACTTTTCTTTTCATAAACTTGCTTATCTATAAAATTATAGAGCATTTTTTTAAAAGGAACTCTTTAAAGTACTTAATATATTTCATAAATCCATTTTAATTCAAAAGGAGTTTATAATGCTTACAAAACTTATAAATACTTTTCTTTGTTTAGTTCCCAAAAGCATTTATAATACTTGTTTTACTTATTACACTCCATGGTAAACTAGATGGTTTTCATAACATAACATAACATACTTCAAACCATATAATTTATAGCAAAATCATTCTTGCATCGATATTCATACCCATTGACTACATATTTGCTCATATTGTCATTACCATCTCAACAGTACATCTATTTCGGCCTCTTGGTTGAATTTTCTACAGCATGAAATAATTAGATAAGCTATTGCTCAGTAAGTCCAGGCATAGCCCATAAAATATATTTCTATTTGTATACATGATCTATTTATGCTTTCTTATAAGCTTTAATTATTCATTTCATTTCCTATGCTTGTACTAGGGCCCATGTGTACGTACCAAGTGCACATAAGGGTCACCGTAACACTAAGACCACAACAAAACTTAAAGCTCCTCTTGAGTCAAGAGGTTGCAACAATATTTCTTCATCTTATTTGGTGAACCATTTTTCAATCCTTTAAGTTATGGTCTCATACCACTTATGATGCTTTAGCAACATAAAATAAGTGCATTGCAAATGCATTAAATAAAATATAGAATATAATATATATATATATATTTAAAAACTTTCTATTCCACGCTATAGGGGGTTTGAAACTTACTTGGATTTGATATGGCGTTACCCAATTTCTTGTTTCCTTAGTATGTGACTAAATGTCCTACCTGAACAATATTCTTAACTTACTTATTATTGAACTACACGTCGATACACCTGAACGTTCTAGAACTTATTTATTTCCTTATTTCTTGTTGCCTTCCCGTCACTAATAAAATACAGAAGAATTCATGCTAAGGGTTATTTTTCTAATTCAGACGTTTTGGGGTCCGTTTGAGTCGTTTTTGCTAAAAAAAAGATTTTGCTCTTGATGAGTCTTATAAAACTTTTCGAGCCCATTCTTGTTAAAAACTTGTATTACCTTGCTTATTGACGATGGGTAGGAAAAAATGAGGTGTCAATTTTCTTTTTTGGAAAAACCTAATTTTAACAAAATTTTATAGTTTTAATCCGTAATACAAAAATTTTGACGATTTTGCCTCCAAAACCAAAAGTGATCATTTTAGACCTTTGGGCTCAATTTTTTGCAAAGATTAAAGCACTCTAAAGTACTTGGGTCAAATTTCTTTAATTTCAAAACGGTTTTTCTTTTTAACATTGATTTTAAAATTTTGTGATTAAAATTTGTAAAATTCATCTTAGAAACCATGCGAAATTTTGAAATGCTATAGTGAGTTTAAGCAATTTCAACGAGATCTATAATTTTTATGTTTTAACTCTTCTCAAATTTTGACTGTACAGTGGAGTTTTCAGCTATTTTTCAAATCCGTCGAGATTGCTTAAAACTTTTCAATTTAGCCATTTCAAAATTTCATAAAACTTTGTTCACAAAAGTTGTTAATCTCATTGTTTAGGATAGACCTTGTATTTTACTCAAATATTAAATTGCCTCAAAGTCCAACAAAATCTCTACTTTAAAAGGAAACATCATTTTTAGAGTAAAGTTTTTCAAACTTAATTTTAAGCATGAAAAACCCTCGTTTCTAATCATCAAACATCTTCACTATACACATAACATACCATATAATCATGCCATAGAGTCCTTTTAACATGCCATTGTCTATATTTAAACAATTACGTCCCAACTTCATATAAAAAGCCGCCAACTTTAAAATAGAGTTTAAGGATTTTACCAAAAGATTAGTAAACTTTTGGTCCTCTAAAAAGGCTTGAATTTTGGCTGCACTCCCTTAACACAAATCATGACAATAACCCCCATCCTGCCAAACTTTCGAAAAAAAAAAAAAAATCCATGTAGAAAAGTTTGGATTTTACCTTTCAAAAGTTGCTAATTTTGATGCAACATCCTTGAACTTGGTTTAAAGCTTGATTGGAAGCTGTGTTTTTGAGAAAATTTTTGAAGAAAGGCTACAGGGGCTGCCGGTTTTGGTATAAGGAATTGGTTTGTTTTTCTTCAAGTTGGCATGTTAAAATGATGACAATAAAGTGTGATTTTTTTTTCCTAATTTGATGACTCACCCCTTTAGTCATCGCTTTAACTTGTTCAGGTTTAAAACTCAAAATACATCGTTAAAACTGGCCAACCAAGGGGGACGATGTGGGTCTTTTTCTTCCTTTAGGGAGTCTTATGGTGGGTCTCACAATTTTTAAATAGTCTAATTTTACTTTAGACTGTATTTTTCCTATACCGTTAGTGTAAAATTAAGAAAATACTTACTCTAAACAGTCTAGATTATACCGACTTACTTTTTACCTACATTTTTTAATCCCAACATAGTGTTTCATATATCTGTGTGGGTATTTCATCACTACAATTAGATCATACTTTGTACCTTTTTACTTTTGGGTGTCTTTCTATACTGTATTCCATCAACTGATGGATTATGGGCGCAAAAATCTTTACCGGTTTAACTAATTGGCAATTGACCTCTTTTATACTGTTTTAGATCATAGCATGATTTTTTTACTTCAATTAGCATATCTTTCCTTTATTAATTTATACCACAGAATTTATTATTAATGTGATATAAATTTCATCTTAGGAGTATTTTATTATTTTTTGAGTATTTATATTAACAAAATTTGTAGATTTAAATACTTTGAATTGCACAAAATTTATAAACATAATACACATTAATATTTCTGTAAATAATTTTCATTTTATTGTAATTTTACAAAATATAATTTATCGAGGAAAGTTTATAAATAAAATTAAAATTAATTCTACATTTAAATTAATAAATTTTCTTAGGTATTATAATTTTAAAAGTCAAATCTACTATTGATTGAAGTAAGCTGTATATTTATGTATTAACTTTAATCTGAAAGTATAAATTCGATTAAATTCAAAACTATAGGTATATTATTTGAATAACTCTAAAATGCAAGGAATAAAAAGATAAATAAACCATTTATCCCCTTACTACAAAACAAACATTTGATTGCTTTTTTAATGAATTGTTCGTTGCCATCTTTGTATGGAAAGGAGAGTATTACATGTTTAAATTAAATAAATTGCCAATTGAAAATTTTATGCATATCATTTTCGAAACATCTAGACAATAAAATTTGAAAAACAAAATTTATTGTAAAAATATTAAATTGCGTAAGCAGTGTACTAAAAAATTTGGAAAAAAAAAATAAAACAGATCTAATAAAACAAAAAAAAAAAAAGTAGGCTGAATGACTTATTAAATTAGAAACACAAAACCAAGATCTATAAGGAACAATCAAAAACCACAATGAACTTATCTTCCACTTTCTTTTTGAATATTTCATATGAACAGACCATAGAGATTTTATATATATGAATATAAACTAATATTTAATATGTTTCCCTCTTAAACATCGACGTTATCAAGAAAATCTTTTATTTCTATGTTTTGGACGAAAGCATTTCGCTTTCTCTTTTTTCTTTTCTTTCATTTTTTTTCCTAAGGCAATTTCATGACAATTTACGAGTAAGCAAAACATGAAAGGAAATTAACTTAAAAAAAAAAAAGACACAAAAGGGAGATGGAGTTTATCTATTACATATTTAAAAAGGCTCCACGGCCGTTTCAACATTTCTCACGTTTGTTTCAGGGAGTTTCGTTTTTTTTTTTTTTCCTCTCTCTTTTAACCGATTCTTTCTTCTTCTTTTTTTTCTTACTTTTTTTTTCAAGTTTTTTCCTTTTAACATTTTTTCCTTTTCTTTTGTTTTTCTGTTGTTTCCTTTTCTTTTCCATTTTTTTTTCATTTTGCTTTTTTCCCTACAATCTCTTTTTTTTGAAACGTACTCTCAAGATATTTTCTTTTTTAAATTTATCCCTTATATAAAATAATATCTTTGTATATATCTCCCTTTAAATACTTTATTGAACCCTATTTGTATAATTATTTCTGTTATTCTAATTACTTCAATGAAATATTTTTTTTCTTATAATGCATCATGTTTAAACATCATTTTCTTTCTAATAAATGTTTTTAATTCCCAACACAATAGGAGTAAACATTTCATATGCCTCCTCTTCCTTTTGAACAAGCTTACTTGTTCTATTTTGAAATTCACTAGCATAATACTTCTTTATTCTAATTTATCTCCATTATGTAATAAGTTTTTTTTTTTAGAGCCAAATAAAGGCCTAAAAGAAACCCTCCATTTAACACACCAGTTCAAATTTCTCGGTTCAAATTGTTCAAGTGTAAAGTGCTCAGCAGTTAAAGTGTAAAACAAAAGATAGCTATAGTATAAAGCTTCATATATTATAGTTTTTAAACTTATTATTCTAATTTAAACCTGATTATTAAATATCCTTTTGCATGCATAGTGTGACAATACATAATAGTTTTATTGTTATTGTTATTTTTTTAAAATTTAAGAAAGTACTCCATATAAAATGTAAATGTCATGTCAAAATCATATCAAATGAAAGAATATAAAATCTTCCGTAGTAAAGGTTATTTTTTTTAATACTTCCTTATCGTTCTGTTACTTTGTCCCAATAAAATAACTTATCTTAAATGCGTCTATATTTATTTATAATTTTATTTCCTAAATGCTTCTTTGAAATATGTACTTTTTTCCTCTCGCTTGTTCCTATATATTAAATATATGTTTTGGGTTTTTCTAATTGACCCACTACAACAAACATGCCCGTGCTTAATTTTTTAGTTCTTTTATTTTCAATTTGCCAAAAGATCCTCTATAGTGTAATCTTTCTTAATGTAATCCCTTTTAGTTTTTCTTCGCATGTTAATATTAATGTATATTTCATCTTATGTGTCTTTATTTTGCTTTTGCTATCATTGTTATTTTAAAAGCAATACTCATAAACATGTTTGTATTAGTTGCGTACTAATTAGAATCTCACTACGATCTTTATTAATTAAATAAAGTAAAGCATAATGACACAATAATTAAGCTTTTATGTTAAGATAGAACCCACAAAATTATTCTCGCGTGCATAGCATTGGGGACTCTACTAGTGTAAATAATAAATGTAAACGTGGGTTGAATAGGGGAATTGCAGTAGTGTAAATATATTTGAAACAAATGGCTTGTTATTTTGTGTGTTTATTGGAGTAAATTAAGGTGACGCATGTCAAAATATTAAGGTAGCATTTGAATAAGAGTTTAAAATAGAGTCTGCATTTAGCACTATTTTTTTTATATGTAAAAAGAGAGTTGAATAATGTACTATTTTTTTTTATAATTTTTTTTTCATCGTAGAAAATTTTCTTACCACAGTTGATAGAAGACGTAAATTTTGTATTAAAGACGAACCATTATAAATTTTGTGTATTTTGTTTTGTAAATTTTTGTGTATTTGTTTTTTTCCTCTCGTTTTATTTGGTCTTGAAAAAAAAATTATGATCTCGTATGTAACAACACTCGACGATAGTACTATCTTGATAAAAAATCACTGAAATATGCTATTAATGAAAACTTTCCTTTCTGCTTGTTATGGTGCCTCTCCCATTAAACAAACGGCTATCGCCTGCCATATTCAGATTATCATAAATCACATAATAATAATAATAATAATAATAATAATGACATAAATTTTCATTTAAAGAAATAAAAGATGCCGAGCTCCATAAATGAAAGAAACGTTAAAGAACGGGACAGAAAAAAAAAAAATGAAAGAAGAAAATCAGAAAAAGAAATTGATAATAATGTTCACGTGAATGAAGCCGTGTCCGGTCAGTGCAGACAGCAGCAAAGCAAAGCTTCAGTCATTCAACACACACACACACACGTCATCCGTCACCACGAAGCCGTACTGTGCAATCTTTTTTTATTTTTTAATGTTTGGAGTGCTTACGGCACGAGATTGCCTTCTTTGTTTTTGCGTCTTTAACCCTCCGGTTCCCCAAACAATGGATCGTGGACCACCGTTTTTTCCTCCGTTTTCGTGCCCCAAGTCATGTCAAACACGGCAGCCACATTAATTAAATAAATAAAGGACTAAACTCGAAATGAAAACCATGAAGAAATGTTTTAAGAAAATAGCTTTTCAGTTTCTCTGAATTTTTCATTTGAATTTAATTTTTTGGAAAAAAAAGAATCAAATTAACCCGAGTCCCGAGACGGAGAGAGAGAGTTTCACAAAGAGGGCCCCAGGCGCAAACTCCGCCCTTGTCTCCTGCAACTCAGACACCTCCTACGCATCGTCCACGTGGGCCTCTCCTCTGACATCTCCCCTAAACTACCAACATCTGCACCTCCACTCATCTGTCGACACGTACCGAGCTCTCCACCTGCCGCTTTCGTCCGATAATAATGTTGTGTTATATTTCTACACTTTCATTTTCCTTTTTTATGCCTCCATCTTAAAAAAATAAATAAATAAATAAATTTAAATATTATTTTAATATGGCTGGCGCAGCTCAGAAGCGCCGTACAAAAGGTAGGGCTTACGTCATCCCACGGCGCGGAGAGTAGAGACTAGTCACATTGACAGTTCCCCTCCAAATCTCTGCTCACACGTCTCATCAGGCGGCGGCTCTGTTTCCTCTCACCACTTCTGGGCCCCACTTTTGTCTCACGTGTATTGCCCCCTTCACCGTCCGATCACACACAATGTAATCCCACGGTCAGTTTTTGATCATGCCTTTTTGTTTTTTTTTTTTCACCTTGGCTTTTTTCCCCTATATATATAAATGGCACGGCCATGCCGTCCAGCCGAAGATTACGGGTGACTGGGTGGGTCCCTCCACTTTATATTTTTGTCTAATACTCAACCCCAAACACATCCTCCTTTCTCTCTCCCACAAACTCAAAAGAGGAAGAAGAAAGAGAGAGAGGTGGAAATAGTACTGACTAAACTTTGCTCTGTTTTCTTCGTTGTGTTTTCATGGCATCTACGTCGTCGTCGGGATCGTCTCGTGAGGGGCACTACAGGGGAGTACGGAAGAGGCCATGGGGCCGTTACGCGGCTGAGATAAGGGACCCATGGAAGAAGACTAGGGTTTGGCTCGGCACCTTCGACACGCCGGAGGAGGCCGCCCTCGCCTACGACGGTGCCGCCAGGTCCCTCCGCGGCGCCAAGGCCAAGACCAACTTCCCGGCTCCGGTAGCCGCCGCCGGCCTCTCCCTTGACCTCAACCTCCCCTCCTCCGCCCACTGGACCTCCCCCTCCAGCCACCTCGTCCTCGGCGAGTTTCTCCATACCGCCGTCTTGAAGGACGTGCCATGCTGCTCCGGAGCCGCCAAGCCATCGCCGGTCTTGCACGAGCCTCCTGTTCTCTCAGCTTCTAGAGGCGGCGGCGCGGCTAATGGATATTCGGCTCCGGATGTTTCGGCTGCGACGTCGTTTTTGGGACTGGTGCATCGCGGCTGCCCCATTGATCTCAACGAGCCTCCTCCGTTATGGCTGTGAGTCAGAGAGAAGACGAGAAAAAAGGTGGTTTTTGTTTTATGGCATTTTACTGTGTCGTTTCTTCTCTACTAAGCCTAATTAACTCCCGCACTTTTTTTTAATATTGCTCAGTCCACTTTTTTTTCCCCCTTGGTACTGCCCTCGTACTCAGGTTTTTTTTTTTTTTTTTTTTTTTTTTTTGTGATGTTCTGAGGAATTTGAAAAGCCGATATTTTTACGGTGTATATCTTCCTAATTTTTAGAACTGGATAGGCTTTTGTAAATATAATGGTTCTCTTTTTAGTTTTTATTTACATGCATTTTGCTTCAAGAAAAGAAACACTTTGCTTATTGCTTCCTTTTCTAGTAACAAATCAAGTTTCGTCGTTGACAGTTCCTTAATCCGTTTTGTAATGCACGCGCCGGTGGACTGAGAGTGAGCTTTGTACTGGGTGATGACTGAAAATTAAAAAAAAAATACAAAAAAAGTGTAGGAAAGTGAGTTATGGTCATGGGAGGGCGGGGACTGCGACTGCGACTGCGACTGCGAAGCAAGCTTGTGTGGATAAAACAGGCATAATGGCAAACACCCTTTTTAGTGTGGTAGACACTAGAACAGGGAAACTTCTTACGAGGATTTTTTTTTTTTCTTTTTATCACCATATGAAAAATTTCCCATTATGGCGGAAGACCCAGTCGCTATTTTAAGCGCGTGTACGTCATGCAAATTCGCGTAAACGCCCCTTGTCGTATTTCACTGACAAATGTGATGCCCATCCCATCGAAATCAATCTTTTCTGGATTTTACTGCACTACTAAAACTAGTTTGCAGTTATATTTCGGTCATTTCCCTTGTTTCTTTTCCAGCTTAGTGTTGTCTTTTGTCGGATAAATTCCTACTTTGTTTGCCTTTTTTATTTTATTTCTTCCTTTTGGTGTCTTGATCTCTTGTTAAATTGAAATTAGACCCTAATGAGCTTACCCAGTGAGGCAAAAGAAACAAATGAAAAAAAAAAAAAAACGTATTTCCCCTCACAAACGGCACGTTTTTTTTTTTTTTTTTTTTCCAAACATCAAACGGCATAACTTAAGTTCACCACTTTGTCAATTAAAATATTGCTTAGTATGAATGCAAGTGTTGTTAATTGGGGCAAGGGAGCGCGAAATGAGGGCAGTCATCATATTAATTAAATGGTAGTGTTATATGGGTCCGGAGGTTTGGTGGGTGTGTTTTTTTTTTTTTTTTGAAAATTTTCTTCTGCCGAAAGATTTGTGGCCTAGGTACCTATGAGCAAGTTTGAACCTTAGACCTAAGAGCAATCCACAGGCCTAACTATCCCAATCAACACTCCTGGGTGTGGTTGTTCATTACCATGTGAAATTCAACCTGAAGTTTTCAAACAACAGAAAAGACGTTAGGCGAAGTTTGACAAATCCTGTAATCCTACTCTTTCGTTCATTTAATTGCTTTCCTTTTTGCAAATTTTCTTAGCCAGAGTGTCCTTTTTTACAGGCTTCACAAATTTCCATTAAGTAGAGCCAACCAACCTTTCGTCATTCAGTGTGACTTCCTTTTTTTTAGCTGATGCATTGGAAACGGCCGGGCCTTTTTTTGACCTTTCTTTTTTGAGGGAGCTACCCAAAAGCCTTTTTTAATCTCCTTTTTTTTTTTTCTTTTTGAAAAGTTATTGTATGGAATAACAAAAAAAAATGTGCATTATTTATCCTTAATATATAGTTCTGAACCGACAATGTGGTAGTAGAATATTTTTTATACCCAGTAACATATTACTCTCCTAGGCATTGTTATTTAGACTTATGTTTTGGTTGAAAGATTAGTCTCATGTGCCCCCCAAAACCGGCAGGATGGTTCAAGGTATTAAAGATAAGGAGCTTTTGATTTTACAAAGCGACCAACTAGGAGCCCCTATAGGACCCTGTAGCGAAGATACCGATTATTACTACTTGCCTACATCTCTCTAGCTCCAACATCCACTGGACAAAGAGGGAGAGAGAGAGAGAGAGAGAGGAGGAAATCCGGGGGAGGATAATGATGGGGCTCGTGGAGCTCCTTGGTGTCATTTTGCAATTTCAAGGTTGTTCATACGTCGCTTTGTGTATGTATGTGATTTCTAATATGTATATGATAATGTGTATGTCATACAGCCTTTAATTGGTGCCTTATGGAAATGTACAAAAGATTGCAATCTTCTACTCAAAAGCCTGTGATTTTTGAAATCCGCCGATGAATGAAAAAGATAGGCCGATAAAATATTATAATGTTAGTGGGGCGAGGCGGCTATTAAGTGTTATCTGCTGGTCAACCTCATCTTTCCTTCTAGTACTTCTAGTAATAAAAAGGCATTAACTAAATTTGTTGTCGTTTTCAAGTAAAGGATAAATGCAAATATGTTTTTTAATTAAATAAAAATGGATTAAGATAGAGACATGCATATGTTAATCCTGGCAATTAGCACCTGAAAAAATACTAAAAAAATTGTCCACTACAAAGGAGAGACGTGATAGAGTCGATGGTTAATTATGCAAAATATTATATCAATATATAAAGACGTGGAATGATCCAACCGAAAAGCCATGGTTCTTATGTAAAGGGCATATAATAATCCGACGGAAAAAAGGGCAGAGGCGTTGTGGGCATGAGAATGATCCAAAAATTTTGGTGGGGGATGAAAATCCAATTGTCATAGAAAGCGAAACTCACAAAATCCCAACAAAAGCGAGAAAAGAAAAAGAAAAAGTCAGTGAATTATTTTAATTGAAAAAAAGAATGGGGAGAAAACACAACGAGACACGCAATGGCGGACAGGTCCCTTACAGAAATCACCTAATTTGACATCAGCAAACTCAGTCCTCACCAGCTCTCTGGCGCTTCCTGCCACCACCTCTGCCTCCGCTGCCGGCCGTCATTTCAACGAACGATTTGACCCACCTCTTTCTCTGTCTCTCTCTAACCTTTTGTGGTCCCCACAATCTACAAACACAAATCTCTTTTTTTTTTTATAAAAAGAAAAAGAAAAGAAGATTTGATTTCTTGGTACTTTTGAGAATTAATAATGGCGATACCGATTCGTATTGCGGGAGTTAATAATAACAATTCTGTGAAAAAGGTGGGACCCACTTGCGTCACGTGTCAGTCTCGGAAGATCAGACTGGTGACTACTGTCTGCAGCTCAAAACGGTGGCGGGGCCCGCCACGCGGGCTAGCGAATCTGTCGGCAGCAGAGGCGTCACGGCGATGTCTCTCTCCAGCGCTACACACCACACTCCACGCACCGTCTTTCACAAACACAAGTAAAGGTGTCCTATAGCGGTGAGTAAAACCTCTTTCTTTTTCTGTAGTATATAAAAATATAGTAATTTATTATTATTATTATATTATATAAAAATTTTATATTATTTATAATTAAAAAATAATTCAAATTATTTTCTCTCAAATATTCTTGAAATAAATAAATTAATAACCAAACAAATAAAAAAAAAATATTCCTTTTAATTCTTTTTTTTAATTAAACAAACAACATGTATGTTACCAGGAACAATTAACCAAGATGGTTTGGGTTTTAGTTTAGCATGGCGGCGTTCCGCCTCCGGCGCCCTCAGTGGTTGACGGTCGTCTAGTTGGGGGGCATGAATCTCATGATTGTGAATTTGTGATGAGTAATAAAGCTTTAAAAAGTCCATGGTGGATGATGAAGTTTGACTGGGCATGGGGCTGGGGGTACGTGGCAGAAGGAGATTCGTCAACGGTAGGAGAGGGCCTTGTTATTTTTTTATTTTTTTGGCCCCAATCTGTATGCAAGACTCTATAGGCAGGCATGGCACTCTACTCCATTTGGAACCACAATTGTCATTTCTTACTTTTTCATAATCTTTAATGGATAGAATTAAAATATGACATATCGTTTTCTAATCTTAAAGAATCTATTTGTAATCATCGACATTTACAATTTTTTTTTTTTAATTCCCAGCAGCTCTAGTCTTTATATATATATATATATATATATATATGTATCATTATCAAAACGGATTGAAGATTTAAAAGAATAAAATATCCAAACCATCGTATATTAAAGAGGGAAAAAAAATACTGCTCGTGCATTTGCCTGCTGCAGAGCTGCGCAGGAACAGCTGTTTGTTGTGTTCATAAATGAGTAATGACAGAGTGAAATGTGTTGGAGGGAAACCATCTACTTTTTTGCCAGCTTTTTTTTTTTTTGGGGTCTGTTGCGTAAAAGCTGTGGCAAAGACTTTAGATAGCATAAAAACAAATCTTTGTTAATCTTACAACTTCCAAGTACATGCAATCCGGCCGAAAGAGGTTAAAACATGAAATGAAAACTTGATGGATAAAGGGATTGGTTGTGGCCCACATAACAACTAGTTACTATATTGATAAGGTCAAATAAGTAATTTGTGCCTTTCATTCAACCATTTCAGCAAGAGCCTACACAATAAATAAATAAATAAAATAAAGAAAAAAATTACACCAAATAACCGTTGCAATTCTTAATATAAGTAAACAATATACTTTTAAAAATATTTTAATACGTAACAATTTTAAAATTATATATTTTTTTAAACATTTAAATTTTTAAATTTATCTCTTTTTTTTTATTCTTCTTTTTGTTTTTATTTTTGTTTTCCGCTCTCTATTAGCCGCGTTAAATCTCCACATCATTCTATACAAAAAATAAATTTTGTTTTAATTTACATAGACTATTTACTAAAGACTGATATATTTTAGATTATTTATTTTTATTTCTAGTTAATGATAACTTAATTACCGCAAAACCAAAAAATAAATTAAAGTCTGAATTGTGTGTACATATATTTTCTTTAAACTATCTTGGACGGCTCAACTATCATGAAAGAATAATTTTTCTTGATTTGTGCCTCTTTTGGTTTTATATCTATTGAGCCGACTGTGTGATTAGAAATTGCCGCAGGCTTCCATTGTAGTTGATGGGCTGTGCCTTCCTAAGAAAATAGGGTGGATACACACACACACACAAGTCATGAGAGTATAGATTGACGTGTAATTTCCATACCCTGTTGCTCATGATTTTTACCATATCAAAGATTCCCAAGTATTCATTTGCCAGCACCCCAATTTTATTTATAGTCATGTCCTATCAAGGCCCCAAGTTTGATCTACAAAAGTCAAAATTTTGTTTCTAACATTAAATTAAAGAGTTATTAATACAAATAGCCATTAAACTTGATCTCTCTTGCTTTAAGGCTTAAATTTTAAAAATTATTACTTTATCTTCTAAACTTTTAAAATTCTTCACTTAGTTTCTTAAATTTTTGATTTTCTGTTTAAATCGACAGAATTAAGTCCACTTAATTTACATATTGGTTACCTATAAGAGCAAAAAAAAAAAATTTATCACTTATAAATTTTGTTTTACGTTTACACTCTCACCTGAAGTTTTTTTTTTTTTTTAATCGGACTCCTATTTAAGAAAGGTTTGCTAGAACATATGTCCTCATTTTTAATGCGTAACTTGGTTAATAAATCAATATTATTCGTAGATATTTGAATTTGAATACTAAAAAAGATGAATTGTACATTAAAGATGATAAGATATCGACGAACAATGCCGAAAAAAATGTGTATACAAACCTTCTTAAATGGGAGCAAATAAAAAAATTAAATGAGTGTAAACATAAAACGAAACGTGAATAATAAAATCTCATTTTTATCCTAACAAGTGACCCATATGCGAATCCTTAATTCAGTCTATTTAAATAGAAAATAAGAGACAAAATGAGATGCTTTGAAACTTTAAGGACAAAATGATAATCTTTAAAATTTAGAAAATAGTGAAGAGTTTTAAAAATTCATGATATAAAATGTTTGAGTTTTAAAAGTAAAAAAGAACTTAAAATTTAACGGCTATTATTAATAACTCTAAATTAAATAATCATTGTCCAGAGCAGACGGCAGAGTCAACAATCCAACCATTGTTCCCACATGAAAGATTAAATTTAGGTATACTTAGCAGACGTTCACTAAAACACTACTTTCCCTAGGTTCCATAAGGTACTGGGGCCTAAAATGTTCCCTAGAATTCACAATAATCGACTTAGAAAAGAAATAACAGCTGGGCAACCTTAACAAGGTTGTCCACGGTGTCCGGCAAGTCAAATTCAACAACCATTTGCTGGCAAGCAAGTACTAAACTCTAATTATCATGTCGTTTAAGGAGCAAAAAAAAAAACAAATCTCACACATGACACTTAATATGAAATTAGGAACCTAAACCCGCTTCAGTACGAGCGTACAAAGTCAATACAAATGCACCTTCCTCTAAATACTGTTAACATAGGAAAGACTTTGGCACACACTAATGCACAATTTAGGTGCTCAATGGAGGGATTTTTTTGGCTTTTCTGTTTTTTTTTTTTTTTTTCTAATTTTTATTTTGTGCAGAATAAATAACTATTCAAATTTCTAATAGCAAATTCTCTCCTTTTTGTACCTCCAGCTGTATATAAGTACATAGCTTTCAGGTTTCTAGCATTTATTTATTTTGTGAAATGCAATAACTGTTATAAATTGAAGCAAAGTATAACCAAAAAAAGAAAAAATAATAAAGAGAATAAGAGGGAATACGAGAAAATGAAAGACAATGCAACTTTCTATACTTTCACCTATGAGAGATAATCATACAAGCTTAGCACAACCTCCATTTATAGGCCAAAAATTATAACTAGAAGTAATAACAATAGATATAACTTAAGTTACAATGCACAACATTAAGAAGGATTCAATTGTAAGATAATGAGGTCTAAATGTGTATAGTAAATTTGCAATAAAACCTTTGTATGTAACTTATGGAATACCAAGAGGTAACTTCCACACACACTTGATTCATAACAACTTCCTAAATATTTTCCGCATCGCTTGAACCAGGACGAGCATCCAGATTCAATTCATCAGCAACGTCCTCATCTATCCTCCATCTGTTATTTATAACAAAGCATGCATCAACTTAATACCATAACAGAACTAGACTAGTGGAGATAAGACTGAAAACATCTCTCAATATATATTGGTACCTCTCAAGCACAAATTTCCCTTCCTTGTATTTTTGGTTTTTGTCGTGTGCGATCACCTGTTGAAATCCAAAATCACAACTCCTCATTCAATTTGGGAAGCAACTAAAAATCAAAATATCAGAGAATGAAATAAGATGGGTTGTGGACGTGGCGATGTGTACTCAGCGCTGAGATAACGCACTACATTCACCAGAAATTTAATCATCCACAGCCCAAAAGATATTTATTTTTTAAGATCAATTTTACAGCATGAATTGATTCCGGAAAAATATTTCAATACATGTTTCTGCGAAATAATCAGTCCAACTACAAAACTGAACGGATTGAGGAAGATAGAAAGCTTACATATTTCCAGCCCAGAATCTGTCCACAGCAGCAGCAGTAGATATCTTCTACGGTATGCAAACCGGAGAGCATTAACCTCTCCTTCTGAGGCCCAAGCATCACATTAATCCTGCATAAAAACCTCCATAGCTCAGAACAAGTAACATATTAATTTAACATCGACATCCTTTTCAACAACCTCCTCACAATTTAAGAGCTGGCTTTTTACATCATTAATTGTAAATAATCTAATGATATTAGACCGTAACAGATTGAAAAACAACTGAACAAGCCTGCAGGTTATGAATGCCAGAAGTCTCATTCATTGACCCCAAAAAAAAGGGATACTTCATCACTCAGTGTTCCTGTATAGAATCCTGAAAGCAAAAATGAAAGCGGCAAAAGCGAGCATTGTAGTAGAGAACTTACACGTTGTCGAAAAGATATGCCCTCCCTTGACGGCAATTGAATGTCTAGTTACATTTACAAATAACAAGCCAGAGTAACATCAGCAAAAACTAAAAAAAGATCAATTAGACCTTAAGCTACACATGCTATATTTAAATTAGTAAAAAGGTGAAAGAAAAGAGTCAGAAGCATAAGAATCAAACACGACTTCTAGAAATCATAATAAACCTAACCATATTTGCGATGTGATCTAAAGGGAAACTTCGGAACACTCATTTACCAAATTCAGGGAAAACATAACAAAAGATGATAGACTACGTTACACACGGTGATCACTCAATAAAATTTGGAATTTTAGCTACTGCCTAAAATAACTTGGTATTTTTTTTTCATTATTTAGTAAATTCACCACTCCCCCACAATCAAAAGGAAGCTGAAGGCAAAGTCATGAAGTCAATTCCTCCAATGTTGCATCCACATTAGTTAGAGCAAAGTTATCACTCTTAATTATTGCTTTTAACGCCATAAATTGCATGCTTATAGCCTTAAATAACATCAAAAGTTTGTCGTGACTTCTTTTGAGAGATTCCTGTCCACCGCAGCACCTCAGTGGGGGGGCCCAATGGCACATGAACGCTTCTTCTTCCCCACTAATTCAATAAATTAATCAGTTAATCAGATTATCTTAATATTAAAGCTTTCCTTGGCTTAATCTCCACAGCATAAATTCAAAATTAAGGCTTTCTCTCAGCAACACTCGCTTCCCAAAAGTTCAGAACCCACTCAATTACCACAAGAAAACCTCTCATTTCTACTCCAATCATGCTCGACCAATTGCTAAGAAAATTCGCAATCAAATATCCAGAGACAAACTTTTCATATGGAATCCACCATATCCAACAGTTTTATAACCCTAGACGCTAGAGCAAAACCAAATTCATGCACAAAATTCCCCATTGTTAGGTTTTCAAACCAATCAGGAGCAAAGAATTCATTCATTACATCGAAGATTCGAAGTTTCTGAATGAAAAAGAAGAAAAAAAAAAGTAATTGATTACCCGAGAGAGGACGTCGTCGGCGAGAGCAAGAGGGGAATCGCAGAGTTTGCATCTGTAAGCTCTGCCCTCCAATTCAACAAGAAAGACTCTCCCCATTTATACCGTTTCTCTCTCTATATCTATCTCTTTCTCTCTAAATCCTATTGATAGCCCTCTGCTACGCTGCAACGCATCCTCCGCCGAGATTCAACGTGGCTTCTCTTCTTTTCTCATCCCTTCTGCTCACGACTCATCATCACTACTGTGACAATCAGCACAAAAAACTGCAAAATACCGGGACCGGGTATTCCCGGTCCCCCATTCTTTTTTCTGGAAAATACGCATTTCTCCCAAGGAAATATCCAGTTTTTTAAAGTTTAATAAGCAAGGGTACTTTGTACGGATGTTTCTCAATTTTTTAACAGATGATACTTTGACTTTTTTTTTTAATTTTAATAAAATGGCCTTTTAACTTTTTAAGTCTTATTAATTAATGGACTTCTTAAAAAACATAAGAAAAACAGGCATGTGCTCATCACATGACCTATCACATATATTATATTTTTAAAAATTAAAAAAAACTAAAAAACCATTTTTAACCCCTTGCTGGGATTCTTCACCACTGCCACCATCGACAGCTAAGCAATAGTCAACAAACCAAAACTATTTTTCTTTCTTTTTTCTACTTCAAATAGATGAATAATGGAAAGTCAAAAACCAAACAAACCCTAAAATTTTCTTTCTTCTCTATGCTACTAGGGTGGTTTGAGATCAAAAATTTTTTCCTCCATAAAACCTTTAAGGTAGCTAGTTTGTAGGACAATTCCAAGGTCCGAGCACAACATGGTGAAGATCGCGTGGGCCATGGGGTTTTGGTCATGAAGGAGCTTTGTTGATGCCTAAGACTGGCACAAGTGGTCGGGCTCCCTGTTCTATCCATTTCTGTCTAATCTGGTCAGATCTATAAGAAATAAGAAGTCCTTGAAGTAAGGGGACACTAGTATGGTGTCTGTCAAGGGCACTCCGACACTCAACTTAGTGTTCTGATTAGGAAGAGCAAGGGGAGAAGCACAGTAGACAAGGGAAGAATGCTCGTACCTTTGTGGTAGAGTTGATGCTCCTATTTATAGAGTTTAGTTTGAATCTAGGTGTGGACTAGGTTTGGCCTGTGAACCAGGTGTACTACTGTACAGAGCCTAAATGGCCAATGACAGGTTTCATGATCTCTAAAGAAGGAGGATTGCCCAACGGAGGGTTAAGATGGTGTCATGTGGTAGTCTTTGGGTATAATCCTCTACTATATGATCTAGTCAGGGTCCGAACACCTTTCCAATACCATCGAGTTGTTCTCCATAGTTGCTTGCCCCTGGTCGGACAGACCTTAGCAGGATAGATCTTAGTCGAACGAATCCCAATCATACCTTGGTTGGACCTAATGCTCTTGTTTGGTGGTATACTTGTCCTACCTTCTTGGATTGATCTTCTTGGCCTTCTCGAATTAGGCTTCTTAGTTTATTTTGTGGCCTTTTTAGGTTATTCTTCTTGACCAACCTTTACAGTTGCCCCTTAGATTGGCCTTATCGGCCTATTTGGTTCAAAGAGGGTTAAATTTTCAGATGGTCTTCTAATGATGAAGATTTCCCCCACAACAATAGCCCTTCAAGACTTTGGTGATAGAGGTCATCGACACCAAAGTCTTGATGTGGTTGGAAAATATTCTTCATGTACGAATTTGGATATTTGGTCTTAGGCATGGTTGGTCGTAGCCTTTTTGGACCTGGTCAAACTCTTCATCAGATGTGATGTCTCTTGATTGGCTAAAGCCTTTTGGGATTCGTCCTAAACCTGGTTGGCTATTGCTAGAACCTGATCTTCTTTTTTTAGTTGTAGCCTTCTTGAACTAGTCAAACTTTTCATCGGACCTGAGGTTTCTTGGTTGACTTTAGCCTTTTTTTTTACTCTTCATTCAAGACCTGGTTAGTCGTGGCCTTTTTGGACCTGGTTGGACTTTGTAATCTATTTAGACTCTTCATCCAAGACTTAGTTGGTCATAGCTGGAACCTACTCTTCTCAAGTCGATCGTAGCCTTCTTGGACTAGCCGAACTCTTCATCTTAGACCTGGTTGGCCATAACCGAAACCTGGTCTTTTCTAGTGGTCGTAGCCTTGTTGGACCTGGTCGGACTCTTTGACAGACTTAAGGTCTCTTAGATGGTCATAGCCTTTTTGGAATTTTCATCCTAGACCTTGTTAGCCATAGCAAAAAATTGGTCTTCTCTAGTTGCCCATATCCTTCTTAGACCTAATTGAACTTTTTTTTTCAATCCTGAGGTCTCTTGGTTGAACTTGTGGTTAGATACATGGTTGGATTCTGTTAACCTATCGTTAGACCCTGGTGGACCAAGTTGGACTCCTAGTCGGACCTAGTTAGAACTAGTGGACCAAGTCGGACTTGGTGGTTAGACTCTTGGTCGGAACTAGTAGACCTGGTCAGACTCTTGGTTAGACCTGTTGGTCGTATTCCCAGTCAAACTTAGTAACACCTGTGGTTAGATGCACCGTCAAAATTCTTGGTCATACTTGATAGACCTAGATCTCTTCTCAAGTCTGACAATAAGTTAGATGACCTACAGTCCATTAATCTACTGACCTTCTTGGGAATGACTGGGGGGAAGTGAGGTTGTTGGAAAGGTTGGTGCCCTCTTTCTAGCATCAAAATGTTGATGCTTGAGACTGACACAACGCCACACACAATGGTCAGGTTTCCTGTTCTGTCCAACTCTGCCTAGTCTGGTCGATCTATAAGAGAAAAAAAGTCCTTGAAATAAGGAGACACCAATGTGGTGTTTGCTAAGGACACTTTGAGCTCAAGTTAATAATCTGATTAGGAAGAGTAAGAGGAAAGGTAGAGTAGGCAAAGGAAGAATGCTTATATGGTGGTTTAACTTAAGATCTAGGTGTGGACTAGGTTTAGCTCGTCACCCAATTGTACTACTGTACAAAGCCTAGATGATCAATGATAGGTGTCATGATCTCCAAAAAAGGAGGATTGCCCAACAAAGGGTTGAGATGGTGCCACATGGCGATCTTTCGGTATAATCCATTATTATATGATCTGGTTGAGGTCCCAATACCTTTCTGATACCACAGAGTTGTTCTCCATGGTTGCTTTGGATTGGTCGGATTAATCCTGGTCGAACGGATCTTGGTCAGATCCCAGTCAAACCTTGGTGTGACCTGATGGACTTGTTTGGTGGTCTTCTCGTCTACCTTCTTGGATTGACCTTCTTAGCCTTCTTGAATTAGGCTTCTTGTGTTGGGTTGTGGCTTTGAAACAGAATCCTACAAGGATTTTGAGTAGATCACTCCAACTCTCATATGTGGTGGGCATAATCTGCAGCTTCTAATAGTGGTGCAACAATTGTCATAACCACCTTCAACTATGTGATTATGTATTCATCTAGTATCTTCCTAAAATCTAATTTTAGTTTAAACTGAGATTTTATTTATTTTAACTTTTAAAATAAATATCTTCCATGATTTTTTTCAATTATTTAAATTTTCTCATAATTCAAATAATTATTTGCAGAATCTAATTTTGACTCTTGAAAAAGAATCTTATCTACAACAAGATAACAAAAACATTGTATGAAGATCATATGATCTATTTGTTTCCTAAAATCATGGAGTGGCACTACATAGACTCCCAGAGCTCCAGTGTGTGGTGCCACATACAGTGCTGGTGGACTGTAGTGTGAAATTACCATTTTCCCCTAAGACAAAATGGTAATACTAACTACCACTTGTTTTGGTTGCAAATTTAATTAATAGAGTTCCTTGGAGAGGTTAATAATTAAATTCATCTTAAGTGTATAACCATTGTTTATATCTTATAATCCATTACCCATAAATTGCCCCCTTAGGGCGTACAACCATGAATCATGCCCACAGACATTTTCCTTTTGGAAGCCCAATCTAGTATGCCACTGGTGGTGAACAACCTTCCATTAGGTCGGTGTCACCTAGTTTTACAGATGGACCAACAATGGAGACCGTGGGTCTTAACCAAGAATCCTCTCCTACTTAATATTTTAAAAATAAGATTTATTTAAAAACACACGTGGACAATTTTATGAGCGGCACTCTCTATTCTACATGACAAGTTATCAAACATGTGGTAAATCATATTATAAAGAAAGCAAGCATGGCATAACGCATAGCAACAAGCAATATGTATATATGGCCATAACATTATGGTCTCACCCTAGAGAAAAGAAAATAAAGATTACAAAAATAAATCAAAACATATATCGGCCTTCACTTTTGTATCTCCTTTATGTACCTGTCTTCATATCCTTCGATGTTTTGAATAATCATTTCCAATAAAATTCTCAGAATTTTATTAAGGACTTTTTTGCATTATAATTTGACCGTAATAGGTCAAATTATTTTCTTGGGTTTCAAAATAATTTCCCATAATTTTATTCCTTTAAAAATTAATAAAATCATTTAAATAATTTTATTCATAATTTTATCTCATTGAAAATTAATAAAAGTATTTAAATAATTTTAATCCATAATTTTTCCTAATAGAAAATTAATGAAATTATTTTTATCATTTTCCCATAAGATTAAGGCTGTTGGTAATCACCCAAAATCAAAATAGATAACATTTATCCATGTATGATTTTTCCCTAGAGTTAGGGATTTGGTAACTACTTTATATCTAAATTCTAAATTTAGATCTTATCCATATAAAATCTAGCTTCTCAAATTGAATTATAAAAATTCAATTCAAGCTATTTGAATCCCATTCAAATTTACGATTTTATTTATTCTCAATCTTCCTTTTTATTGTAACCGATCAAAATTAGGATTTCTAAATTTCAAATAATTTTACCCATAATCCCTCTTCAATTACAAAAAATAATAGAATTATTTAAATAATAATAACATAATATTTTTTCTTATTTAAAATTATTATTCATTATTATTAATATGAAACATCATAATATGTAAAAATATTTTACTATATTATATTATTTATATTTACATATATCAAATAATATATCATATAAATTATATAATATAATATATATAATATTATTTTATATAACATATATATACTAATATATTATCCATGGGTCTGCTTTTGTAGACCTTGCAATGTCCGTGCCTTTTAGCACGAGGCAATTAACATCCACAAACTGGCCCACTATGAATTATTACAGCCCCTTAATGGGCGCTACGGTTTTCTCTTCCCTGTACAGGCCATAGGTTTATGCATAGGGACTAAAAATCCCATCCAAGCAACTGTAGGCGGAGAAAATAATATAGTTCTATATGGGTTCTAAACCATTATACTGCATAGTATGTAATTCCTTCAACAGTATATATGTATATATATATATATATATATATATTTAAACCCACAAAATTATGGAGAAATTTTGGAAAATAAATTGTAAAAGATCCAATCGAATACTCCATCTTCATACTTTGTTTTTCTAGAATTAAATAACATAGAAAGTCCTAAGCCTTTTTTGGTTTATATAAATTCTAAGAAAGCAATAAATTCTAATTGATAATGATAGACTACATCCTATTACAATTACAATTTTATGAATAAACCCTAGATATATATTTTTAAACTCCAAGGAACCATAATCGGCAATAATTAAAAATAAATTAATAAATAAATAACAATTACCATTCACCATAAATTTCATGATAACAAATAATTAATATCGCTGTACATATTAATTCACATATATAAACCTTAGAGTGTTATCTCTCTAAAATATCCATTCAATGCATAAGCAGTAAAAATTAGATCACATAATTTATGTTTATAAAATAGTCATAGATCGCTTTGATACCAATTGTTGGAAAAATTAGTTCGGTGACACAGCAGAACTTTAAATTTTTTTATGAATCACTAGAATCTAACTCATGATGCTATGAACAATAAATTAAATTTGATTTAACGTATCCGTTGGAAACCGAAAATAGCATTTCCGACTGAACAATTCTTCAAGAATGAATCTCTATCATCAAAACTTTAATGCTCTTTTCTTCCTGCTAGTTATTACGTGTTTAGGCACAACTTAACAAAAACTCTACTCTATATTTTTCTTTTTAAAAGATGCACAATAGCATTCTTAGTGCTTTAAGCATTTGGTAAAAAAAAAAAAAGAATCATTTTTGGGTCACTATTCATCTCATTCAACAATCAAAAAGCAAAATCCCATATCATTAAGCCTGATAACGATTTTGATCCCACTTTGAAAATTGAAAGATTGGCCTATTAGCCCCTATACTCCATCGATTATCAACACTACAAGCTGTTAGCTATGTGTATGTTTCCTAATCAAAGGATAACAATAAGGTGTTTGGTATTAGAACCAATTTTTTGATTTAAAATATTGTAGCATATAATTTTTTGCTTTTTACTGTAGCATTTAAGAGCTTTACATTATTTCTTAACTAAAAAGTTTGTTCTAACCATGGTTATCAAACACCTTGTTAATATAATAAACAATAGTTTATGCAAATTTAAGTTGCACATGATAGTTGAAAGTCAAAAATATGTGGTTAATGGTTTTAACTATTTAAGAACTATGATGCATCTCTCTTTCCGATAAAAAAGAGAGCCACATGGTTTAAGATCTTTGATAACTTAATTACATATATGTAGATTTTAATGTCCAGTAATTAAGAGATTTTTAGGATGGGTACTGAAAAAGTAATCTATCAATAGATATCTATCTTTCAATCATTAAGTAAAAATAAGAAAAAAATAATAATAAACCGATATACAAAAAACAAAAAAATAATCTCTTTCTTTCTCTCTTTGTACTAGGATTTCATTGTATGTGCCTCCCTCTTAAGATAGAATCTGGCGGTGGCTCTCTATCAACCCTTAGTTTTCTGGCCTTGGAGATGAAACTTTAAGTTCTGTGAAGAATTTAGAGGTGTGTGTGACCTTGTGGTTAGAAAGGTTGGGCTTAGCAAGGTAGAGGAAAAATTCAATAGCTTTTTGATAGTCTCTTTTGGACGCATCGTCTATCCAATGGCTCTTTGAATTTTAGGTTTTAACTCAGGCCTCGACATGGTCGTGCTACGTTCATCGTGGTTTCAGTTTTTCATCACTTTATGTTTTCTAGTCTATTTGGTAGCATTGATTAATTTGTCTTTGATGGTTCTTATTATATTGCTAGGGTTTCGAATATGTTTAGTGGTAGACAATTGTGTCGAATAATAGAGATGTTTCCGCCTTGTAGTGTTTGTGTTTTGAGGTTTTGTTCTTGTTTCGAGTCACCTTTTGGGTTTGCTTATGGTCTATCCGATATGTGTCACGATAGTGTGTTGATTCTGCTAGACTTGTGTTTATGCGAAGTTGGTGGTGGCCTCAATGCTATAGATTATTGGCTCCCAATCGACTAGAGGACTCTGTAATTATAAAGCTCTTCAAAAATTAGATTTATGTGTGTTCAATTATTGTTGTGCCATTGAATTTTACGTTGTCAAGTATCGGTGTATGTGTATGTCTTTCTCCCTAAACTTTAGCTAATTTATACTAATAGATTGAGTTTCAATTAAGGATTTCTCTCATGTACTACAGGTTCAATAACATTGGTGTTTGTATCTCTTATTTAGTTGAATACAATTTCCTCTTTCCAAAAAAATATATGACATAATTTTTTGATATTGGTAAATTATATATGTGGTATGTAAATTAAAAAAAAAAAAAAAACCTTACTTTTTTTTTTACTTAGAATTTCTCTCTAAAAAAAATATTATGTAAATGTAAACTTCAATCAACCAGGGTGCAAAGACCTCTATTTTATAGAGTTGGTTAGAGGATATAGAAGTCTATTAGGATTAAGAGAAGATTTTCTCTCTCCTCCACGCCAATCATAGAGGATTTATCCTCACTGTACATGCTATTTACCAGATAGAGGAGAATTCAAACTCAATCAATCACAGTGTAGAATTCTGTGATTATTTACATTACCTAGTATAATTCCCATTCAAATAAATATATTTAAATTAGAATTTAATTATTCTTGATAATTATCTAATTTAAATAATTTTGATAATTATCTTTTATCCAAGTTCAAATACACTTAGGATTTAAATTAATTATTACAAAATCCTAATAATTAAATTTGAATAAATATTATCATAAAATAAATTAATTTTATTTTTCTTGAATTATTCTACTCGTAGGTGCCCATAGTCTAGTTGGACTGGGCTAGGCGCAACAACCACAGTCCAACTGGACTGTTGGGCTTGCACACCGACATGTCCAATAACCCTTTTGACGTAACCTCTGGTATTACCTGTGGTAAACCATTCTCCACGATTAGTCAAGGAATTCGTGAGCTAGCTTTAGGACCCAATGGATATATATTTATCAAGCTCTAATAATAACAGATTAATTAATCACTGATTAATTATTCATTTAATTCTTAACTTCAATGTCTCTCCACTACACTCCCGATAATATACCAAATTACGACACTCTTGTAATATAAGTCTTGCCCATAACCTCTCATACTATGTGTACTCCTATGGGTTATCCATAATTGAATGAATGACTTAGTTCTATTTTATCTTTTGATTGTTTTATCTCAAAGTTCCATTGTTAGACCATCAAAAAATTCATTCTATTAATAACACAAATAAAGCGAATATCATCTGGTTACCATATGTATCCAAATGACCGAGGCCTCGTTATATTTTCTAATGCTCAAATAATGCCTTTAAAAAGATAACATTGACTCTTTGTTAGAGAGTTATGAATTCCATATTTGTGGATTATGCTCTTATCGAATATAGGTTGTATCTCCAAGATACTGACAATGGAGCCTTCGTTGATCGAAACTCCTGCCTTTGGCATATAAAAAGATATAAGCTATAAACATTGAGTCATGAATCTACTTTAGGATTAAGATAATACATAACTGATTATCAAAGAGAATTGATTTAAGTTAAACGAAATTATTATGAAATCAATTCAACTTTAGTTTTAGTCCATAGTACGACCATCATTAGGTTTACCACACTAATGTGTCTACCATAAAGTCAATCCGCTTTGACAACCAAGATAATTCACCTCCCCGATTAGACATAAATTGCCATTATAGCCTTATTATATATCAAGTGCACAGCTCTATACATAGACTGTGGACTATATAATTTAAATTATTAATCCTAGAATTAGATCTTTCTACATATTAACTCTATATATACCCAATTCTAAGATTTGGTTTCAATAGTCATGGATCTCATGTTTGTTAATATACAATCATTAATATGATAATAATATGATGACAATTATTAATACATGAAACATTCACATTATTATTTATTAACCAAAAATGTCATAAATACAATATGAGTATTTTTGACTTAGGGCACCAATCCTAACATCGGCCTTAACCTTGTTCTTGAGTGCCATGGCCAAAGGGAGCTCTAAGTTGCTTAATCTCCTTGCAAAGATGTTATACTTGGATGCAAGGGCAATGTATGATTTGAAGCCTTTTAGGACTTTTAAAGCATCCTCAATACGCTTAAGCTCATCTTTGTTGAATATAGGCTAAGAAGGTGTGACATCTACAATAAGATGGAAATATGGTTAAAACAAGGCTTGAATTAAGATAATACTAACAAGACAAAAGAGTTCAGTGACTGACGTTGTGATGTAAAGAGGCAACAAATTGGAATAGGAGGCCCCGTCTCAATGAAATGTTTGCCAAAAAAATCGTTCAAGAAGATGAAGGACTCATTCTATCCATTGGTCGAGCTTGGACGTCCCGTAATGAGCTCCCCAATCTTCAGATGTGCGCCATGATAAAAGAAGTCAGGCTGGTTTGGTACCGAGTTGATCATGAACATGTACAAGAATTCTCAAACGGTTAGCTCGACCTTCAAGTGAACTTTCCAAAGGACCCTGATAGGATTCTCCAACCATTGGGATTCAACTGAGGAGATGCTATATTAAACTCATTAAAGACCATTTTGTAAAAAAGGGGATAAGCAAGGAACACCCTATATGATTGAGTGTTTGTGTATACCGGACATTAGATGCCTCTTCGTGGCCTAGCATAATATAGCCGAGGCCCTAGGACAACGAAAGTCCCTCAAACTTTTTGAAAACCACACCATGCTAGGCCTTCGAGCAAAGACTAGTAGTGGCGGGGTCCTTGATATACTCATCCCTTAAGGTTAAGGGATGAGAGCCTTCTCCCACAGAGTCTACCCAAGACATATTCATTTCATCACGGTTACTAATTGGGATACCCTCTAGAAGATCCTCGATGGTATCCTCGGTGTCTGAGCTATTATTACTATCAACTGCGTCGGGTTCCTCTTAGTTGTCAACTATTTATTTTATAATGTCCTTGGGCTCGATAGGTGTCTGAGCTACCTTTTAGAAATGTCTCTGGTGATGGGCCTTCGGTTGTGCTTCCTCGATAATATTCTTCTCCAAGTCCAATATTATGGAACCATCAGATGTGCTTGGGGGGTTATTGGGGTCAAAATGCAATAAAATGGCCATGTTGGCTTCTCGGCCACTATGTTGGTCTTTGATCATTTTATCTGAGCAGCATGAAAACAAAGGAGAAATTTCTTAAGTCCTAATAACCGAGAAGCCCCTATCTAACTATTCAAAAATTAGCCTATCTAAGGGTTAAAGTTCAATATGAGCTCATTGGCCAAGTTCATCGTAAACCTAAAAAGGCCACAGTTATTCAAATATGAAAAACCCTAAAACCTCTTGAAAAGACTACAAATAGACATCGAGGGCTCACAAACAACACTGATGTACTTGTATAAAGACACTCCAACACAGAAAAATGAAGAAATCATGAAAATAAACAGAACTGAGACTAAGGAGATGAAAAGTTACCATTTGTAGAATTATTCAAAGACTATGAACTTAGTAGAAAAGGCTACATATGAATCTTGCAGACCTCAAAGAGCATTTTCAGAGGTGATTTGAGGGAAAAAAAAGGGATCAAAACAACAATGGAAAGCTTTAGAAGGGATTGAGAGGAACTTTCGGCAGAGTTTCAGCTTGAAAGACTTGAAAATTTGAAGAAATGAATCGGTTTTGGGAATATTTATAAGTAAAAGGCATCTTGGATATCAGTTGTATGATCAACAGGACAACCAATCCAACGATGTGGATAGAGATTCCTATACAATGCTTGGGATTTGAGTAGAAAAACACCTCTTTTAACGAACAGATTAGATATCTTTCCCTGACACAAGAGGTGATGGTTGACATCCACGATTTGACAGCATAGTTGAGGCGCCTTTTTAGCTCCACTATCATCATTAACTTTCAAAAGACCCTTGGCTTCTGCAACAAGACATTGACTAGATTTTACTAGAGATGACCTCGAAAGCACTTTGACTAGCGACCAAAGAAGTACCCCCAGCTGGAGGACAAATATTGTCGGGTCACTAAGTTGGGCCTAGGCCAGTTATTATGCACAAGAAGGCCCGAGAAGGATCTCGACCTATATAGCCTTGGTGTATTCCAAAAAGTCAATTTATGTCTACATTTGAAATAGAAGATGTCCTAGCTGGTGATAAGCGATCAATCTTATCAGAATCAACCGAATTTAGGATACTCAAAAGAAATAAGTCCAATAAGAGAAGTGTTGTCATTTAGCCAATGAGAAGAGAGCTTGTCATGTATTTGAAATTAAATTGTACTTAAGGGATCAGGCTATGGCTGACCCAATAAGCTATAAATAGAGGCCAACTTTAGAAAGCAGCCTAAGTCCAGTTCTTGGCACAAACCTACTGTATTCATATATTCTTATAGTGAAAACTTACCACCTTAGAACACTCAAAGAGGATGTAGCCTTCAATTTAAGTGAACCACTATAAATCTTTATGTTCTTGCTATTATTTTCCTTTGTTGCTTTGTTATTACGTTTGTGGGTAGTAATCATGGTGAGGAATTTGAGATATACTTATTAGACAAGTTTTGCCCATTAACAATAAATAAAAACAAAACAATAATAATAAAATTGGTTAAAGGATCATTCTTGGCTACTAGACAATACAAATACGAGTAAAGCATAATATTATCTCTAATTTCCTATAAAAATCATCTACTGTGGATAACAATAAACTCTGGTATCTCAATCTCTTCTTACTTAGTCATTAAGCAAAACAAGCTCTTCACTTCATCCCTTTCCCTCAAATAATCTAGAATAAACTCTCTAGAATCAATTTAATTAAAGCATTAGGATAAGAGAGATAGGTTGATCCACTACATCGTCATCACACAAAATCCTGTTGCAATTATCAATCACAATTTGCTAATAATAATTATAAAATCAAGACAATCACGGATTAAAAATTTATAATCTAGCAATAGATAATTTTCATACATTAATAGTTGCGCACCCAATTAAAACAAAATTATGAACAATTAAATTGGAAAAACATAAACGACTTCTATTAAAAAATTTAAAAATAATATTAAAATATTCAATTACAAATCTATGTCTAGGGTTTTGAAATCACTCTCAACCAAAAATAACCTAAACTAACATAATAGAAAAAGAAAAAGATGAAGAAAAATAGTAATGATAAAGAATCTTCCACACGGATAATACTCCTTAAGCCACCATCGGAGCCTTTCGTTTATCTCTCTTCTTTGTCTCCTTTGGGTAAGAACAAATAGGAAGAATGTGTGTTTTTTTGTGCCCTAAACTCATGTATTTATAGGCTCTTCGAGCTGGGGTCAAAAAGGAAAACTTTAGAGTCAATTTGAAGTCTAAAACTTGGATTATTGTAGCGCCATAACGCTACAAATCCTTAGGCGTTGCGCCGCCATATTGATGCACACACGGGTGCTGCGGCTCAGTTCACAAGCCGTGACGCCTAAAACTCGAGCCACTGTGCCTAACAATCCTCTAAACATGAAAACATGGTTGGTGATCAAAATTGAGAGCCATTGTTTAGTGATAATTTTTTTGGGTAAAATGTGGTGATCTTTAGCTAATCCAGAGGTGAAAAAGGAGAATAAAATTACCAATATTTGCCAACACTGAAATATCCTTCCAATTAATTTGCCACCATAATGTTGATTTTGCAAATTTTGTTGTGTTTAATACTCATTAATCATTCTTAAAAATGTATAATCATACGACTAACTTGTTATTATTTCCGGGCAAGAAGATCCACAGACTATCTTATGTTCTTCATTGTGAAATAGGAACATAACGAAATTTGCAAAATCAACATTATGATAATGGATGATAAACCAATTTGGACATATAAAGTAAACTTTATGAATAACGCTAAGAGGATAAATGAGTTTAATGAAACGATCCCTTCCATTATCAAATTGGGGAGAATTTCAATATTCATGCTAACGTGGAAACTTTTATTATTATTATTCTTGAGAGACTCAGCGAAACAAATTGATTGTATATATAATACATACAGTAATAGTATGATTGTGCTAATTTCTTCATTACATAATTTCTGTGTTATAGTGTCGAATACATTGAACGAAGATCGGAGGAAAAAAGAAAAAAAGGTACGTGGATGTGGCGGTTGGGAGATTATTTTCCAGCAAAGTTTATTTATTTATTGATACATATTACCGTAGTACGGATTTTTCTGAACGGAATTAAATACTATCTTCCGGTGTAACACTATTTGTGCACACTTGCCTTTCAAACTCTTTTGATACGTTTGACCTTATTGTAAGATTAATATAATCTTACAATAACGCATCCATACTCATATAGTCAAACTTCCAAATTGATCCGACACATAATTAAAACAAAATAATGCTCACCAATTATTCCCTAAAGAAAATGCTCAGATATTTCGTCGATATTCCCACTGGAAGATTCTTTATTCTTTTTTTTTTCTTGTTTATTAAATTCCTCATTTCAGACTCCTTTAGCATTTTAGCCAAAAAAAAAAAAGTGACGTTAGACGCGGAAAGAAGAAACGGCGTCGTGGCAAACGTTTCATAAAAATGGTCTAGAAAAATGGGCGCTGACGTGCGCTGCTAAATTACGCGGAGAGCGAGAGACGACAAAGACAGTTGGGGAGGTGTCACCTCACCAGGCAACAAAGTCGCCACTGAACGAAAAAATGTGCACATAAAGCCAGCAGCCGCCCACACCACACCTAACTAAAATAATAATATTTCTTACTATTATTACTTCAGACTCAATATGCTTTTTTAATAAAAATCTTAATTTAAAATAATAAAGTTCTTTTTTCCTTTAATATTTTTAACTCTTTATGAGGTGTTTAATAACCATAGTTTACACTTATAAATAATATTAAATTCTTATTTGTTATTATAAAAAAATAATTTTAATTAATAATTTTAACGGACTAAAAACACCCTCTTAATCAAATAAAAAAAATTGTATTCTGGCGGTTGCATTTTATAATGTTTCTGGGGTCCCTTTTATGTTGGGCCCGAAACGTGGCGCGTCACGAGGCCCTTTTCTTCCGCTCTCCGTGTGTGACTCTGTGTGGGTGTTTGGAAGGTGGGACCCACAGACGAAACAGCTTTTGCAGAACACACGCCGACCCGCCGGCGAACTGTCTGTCCATATCCGACACGTCACCCTACCTCACGGCTTCTCTCCGCCGTACTACGACAATTTTTTAATTTAAAAAATTAAAAAAATTATGGATTTCCATTTCTACTCCTCCTCAATAATTGACGTTTGAGAGGAAAACAAACAAACAAAAACAAGCGAGAAATTGCGCAAGATGGTTAACGCCAAACGACAATAATAAGCCGTTTTTTCTACTCTACATGTAACACGATTTAACAACATATCAACAAAAAGAATATTACCAACAGCGTGTTTAAAAGTTGTAGTTTAAACCATGTTTTTAGTTATAAATAATATAAAACCTTTATATGTTATAGTAATAATAAAAAAATCATCACAGTATAAACTCTTACATGCTATAATAAAAACAGTTCTAACCAATGGTTTTAAATGTTTTATCAAACACCTTATAAATCTGTTTTCTCTTGACCATTTATATAGAATAAGATTATAAGAAAAAAACGTTTCGAATGTGTAAAACACACATCGGGCAAAAGATATCTCAAATTGTTACAAGAAGATAGTTTAATTGTCATTTTATATTTTAGTATAGTCTTTTTTATTCTTATAACGTAAAGCGAAATGCAAATTGAGCTAACAGTTACTACTAATTGCTTCTCTTTTATTTTTATTTTTTGTGTCTCCTTTTTTTTTATTGGAGAGGAAAGTCTTCACACTGACTAACGCAACAATTTTGATAAAAAGAAAATCAAAATGGCTGCTGAATTTGCTAAAACTTATCATTACTACAAATATGTGAAATAATGGGAAAGCAGAAGAGATATCCACGACCACAAA